>VXAA01003127.1:249021-294285 GCA_013399115.1 Anseranas semipalmata
ACCTGCTCCATGGGGGCTCCTCCATGGCTGCAGCGTGGAGATCTGCTCCGTGTGGTACCCATGGGCTGCAGGGGGACGGCCTGCTCCACCATGGGCCTCTCCACGGGCCGCAGGGGAACTTCTGCTGCGGCGCCTGGAGCCCCTCCTGCCCTCCTTCTGCACTGCCCTGGGTGCCTGCAGGGCTGTTTCTCACTCCTCTCTCCCAGCTGCTGTTGCGCAGCAATTTTTTCCCTCTCTTAAATCTGCTCTCTCAGAGGTGTAACCAATGTCACTCATTGGCTTAGGTCTGGCCAGCGACAGGTCCATTTTGGAGCCAGCTGGAACTGGCTTTTATCTAACATGGGGCAGCTTCTGGACTCTTCTCACAAAGGCCACCCCTGCAGCCCCCCTGCTACCAAACCTGTGCCATGTGAACCCAATACAGGTGTTTATCACAGTTGCAGAAGGAAAAAGCAACACTAGAAACATCCAAGGGGGATAAAACACATTATTGTCACTGTCAAAAGTGATGGTGCATACTCAATATCCTGGGTGATCGCATGTCACCAAATGGCATAATGTAAGACCAAAGAGAGGAGACATATGCTGCTTCTTCAGAAAGGAGGCCAAGAGGACCAGAGCATGGCCAAGAATAAAGCTGGAAGCTGGCATCTCAAAAGTCTGAAGGCCATGTATGTCTGTGAAACCCTATGCAGAGCCCACATGATTAAAGAAAGTTTACTCAGGCACTGGAAGTAGAATAGCTACTTCAGTGTGGTGCCACGCACAAGCTAAATAGCTCTGCTAAGAATCAGTGCCTACTACTTTAAGGATGACATGTTATTAAATGGGTGATATTCTTTGAGGATTCTTCATGGCATGAGGTTGCAGGAGCTCAGTCAGTGGCAGGACAGATGTTTCTGTGCTATGTTCATCGTGCAGGGCAGATGTACCATAAGAAGCAGTAAATTTTCTTTGGTGACCAGAGAAGAAAACTTGATGGGTGCTACATAAAGTTCATTCTCCTTGCTACTGCAGCATAGAGACCACTTGTTATTTCTGTTCTTGCTCTAGATTCCACAATCACATTCACACATGCTACCTCCAAGATGTTGCTGTCCTACAGCTGCTTGTATGATGGCTAGTTATGGCTGAATTAATTTCACAGCTTTTTAAAAACTCATTTTTCAAATGTTGTGTGATCCTTCTAAAATGTTATGGTAATCTGTTAAATAGCACTGTACAGTTCGGACTCTGAACTTTTTTGCTAGATGTGATGCTTGTAAGTTTCCAATTAACTAAAAATTAAGCATTAACTGGAATGCCATAATTGCAAAAAAAGTATGAAAACATTTTAATTAATTTTTACAATTAGAAATTAGTAAATACTAGTAATTAGCTCCCATAAAGTTGTATGTTGTCTTTCTTTCTAAACATTTGTAATGCCTAAGGCCTTTCTTAAATCACTCAAGCACGACAATTTCTTTCAGCCACATTAACTTTCTGTAGCAAGTGTTACTGAACTTGTTCAAGTACAATTTGCTTATGTTATGTCTTTTTGCTTACTCACATGACTAAAGTACTTTTCTCTCCACACAGTGGCATTACTAAGTCCCTGGGTTACAGAGAAACATGCTAGGAATACAGATTATAGCTTTTATATTTTGTTTTTGTGGGCTAGCAGCCGCGATTGCTGCTACTGTATCGAATGAGTGGAAAGTCACTAGTCGAGCATCATCTGTTATCACTGCAACCTGGGTTTTCCAGGGTCTTTGGATGAACTGTGCAGGCAACGCGCTGGGTGCTTTTCACTGCAGACCTCACCTTACTATCTTCAAAGTAGAAGGTAAGTGTAATTTAACTGGAACATACGGAGAGTTATGTGCATTGCAAGATGGGAGCCTGAGGAGAGAAAGATTAAAGCATTTTTATGAATATAAGTAAAGGATAGTGTAGGCAGAATATCAGAAACAACTTTGTAGAAGTGATATGTATTTCAGGAAAGACAGTAAGCTCTACTGTGCGGTTGGTAATATGAGATATGTATACTGGACAAAGTTCCAGTAAATACACTATCAGTAACAAACCACCGTTAGCAAAGAGATGGAACAAACTGTCTTCCAGCTCTAACTTCCATGCAAAAATAAGCATACTGCTCACTTGTATGGGAGGGGGGAAGAGGAGGAAAGATAGCAAGATCTGTGATAGCTATCAGTACTCTTTTTCATATACAAGGAAACTAGATAGCAAAGCACTACATCTGAGAATGCTATGCAAATATTTGCATGTTGGAAATTAAGTGCATGTGTATATGCTTGCTGTATCACAGGCTAATATTTTAACTTTAGTTTTCTAAACTTTTTGTTTTCTATTTGTTGTTAAGCCTTGAGGCAGTAGGGAAAATAGTGTTTACAGTGAAACTGTGCGTAACTGCTCCTGAGGGCAAGGGCAGGGGCAGAGGGACTGCTCTTTTCTGGATGTGGTCAGCACATGAGCATGATGGAGTCAAGCTAGGGCAGGAAGAAATGGGTTAAGACTCTCGTATTTTAGGGAAACAGAACAGAAATCCAACCAAGACAGAACCAGTCATCCAAAGCTTTTATGAGACTACCAAGAAGCATGATTATAAAATGCAAGCAGGCAGTGAGTGAATGAGCTACAAAATGTACTGTTGCATGGCTGTGGCCACAATACACGAACAGGGTCATGCACACCCATACACACTCCCCACACACACATGGCAACATGGAAATGTGGGGATGTTACAGATCCGTGCCTTCTCTTGCCTCTCACTCCCTGCCACATCAGACTGCATGCTAGGGCATACAGATTGACTCCTACATGTACAGAGGATTTTGACATAATACTCAGCATCAATTTTGTACACACTTTACTGTGCCCTGCTCCACACCATCACAAATCACACGTGAGAGACCTGTATGCATAAGAGTACTTGTACGTCTTTTAAGGAATTCTGATCATCAGAAATTAAAAGACATAGAAACTCAAACTTACTTGGCTTTAAATGCAAATATTATCCCTTTGCAAATAACAATTTATGCATTATTTTTACTGAGATTTAAAGGAAAAAACAATGATTCTTTTCAGGCATATATCATCAAATTTGTTTAAAGCAATGTAAAGGCCTTCACTAACTAGAAACTTCCATTTTTGCTATTATAATTCATACAAAAGCTGCTTTCAGAATTATCGGCTGAAACTTGAATAAACAAACTACACATGAGCATGTGTATATCCTTTAAATATATACTTAACCATCTGAGTAAGATTTTGCTTATTTGCTGTTTAGAGTAACATAGACAAGAAATTCACAACAAATTAAAGTAGCACACTCCTGTTAAAATAAGAGGGTAGCAAGCTGCTGAACTGACATTTAGGAAGTCTAATTTTAACTTGCAGTGGCAAAGGGTAGCGTTACATGTAGCATAAACACTACTGGGAAAGAGTGAGGTATTTTGTTTGGAAAACCTGCTAAACATAAACTCCTGGTAATCCAAGGAAAACAGGAGTTCAGTGAGGAAAGAGCTTTGCACTCTCACTTTGTCCTACATTGTAAAACAATAAAACCCTCATACTAAAGAAGTAATGAAGTCCCATCTGTACTCAGACCTTCAATATATCATCATTATTGGCTTAGTGACTTCAGGGAGGGCTGGCAAAATAACTTTTTCTACTGCACATTTATGATTTTATGGAATCTATATGCAATTTGTCCTACAGCCAAAGATAACTCTGTTACACAAGCTCCTTCTGCATTCCTACCCATCTTTTTTGATCATTAAAGTTTTGATTGCGCTTTTCAGGGTCTTTTGCATTAAAGGCTTCTACACAACCTCTATGAAGTTTTAATATTTTTTTTTCCTATTTAAATCACAGCAAACAAACAACAACAAAGCAGACTCCAAAGGTCTTTCTTGGAGCACTACTACCCTGCTGTCATTGGCAGTTTGCGGGTATTTACCAGAACTGACTTTCAGCTAAAGGACTAGTTGTGCTGATAGGAGCATAGCCAAGGCAAGAAGTCTCAGCCCGTACAACCCAGCCTGTCTACAAACCTTGAGGGTTTCTTGTCTCTTGAAGCCTGGGTTAGCACAGCCCCACTGCTAACAGTACCCAAGCTAGCTGGGCTGTTGCTGGATGTACTTGTGTGTGTACAGCCAGCGTAATCAGCTGCAGTGACCGAAACATTCAGATGAAAGATCATGAAGGAGTATGGTGTATTTACTGCAGCACAAATCGCAGTATGCTGTAGCTACTGTCATTTAAGGCAATGTTTGTGAGAAGAGGCAGTATCTTTTATTAAATCAACTGCTTCGGGAGAAGTGTGCGACAAAGTCATTCATCAGATCTGACAAGAATACAGCAAGCTTCAAGCTAAATACTATCTGGGAACATTGTCTCTGCAGTTAACTTGATTACAAGTATCAGTGCACCATATATACTTCTGGAAATTATGTGATCAAAACCAAGTGACCATCGCTCATAGGCATAAACTCCTACAGTCAATAAATGCCATAAATTAAAATTAACGGAGAACGGTGTTTAACAAAACCCTAACCTCTGATTAACCTCTCAGTCGTTATCAGTAAGTAAGACCCACAAAGTAGTTTCAAAGGGAAAGCCTGGGAACTAAAGCTACTAGCTCCATTGCAGTCAGAGCTGTCATGGACTTCAGAAAGATACAAATTTTATGGCGCGGTTTCCACCCACCCTGTCTCCTGCTAGCTCCTCAGTGCTCCACAGGCAATAGTCACCTCTCTTCTCCTTCCTCTCACGCTTATCATCCTGAATTCCCACAATCCCAGCGTTGTTCAGGCTTGTCCCCTTTCCTATGATGCTTCCCTAGGCAGTTGGGGCAGCTACCAGGTTTCTTCTAATAATTAGTTCGGCATTTGGCACGGCTAGCCTATGGCACTGTTTCACGACTCCTCTGCGCTCTCTGGTTTTCCATGCCATGCATTCGGGAGGTGCACCATGAAGTAGAAGAAACGTGCTTCCTCCAACCTTCGCTTGTATGAGCCTCGGATCTTCCGCTGGCATCTCTCAGCCCCGCCGACGCCTGCTGTAGCGGAGCCAAGCGGTGCGAGCAGCGCCGTGCCGACGGCAGCCTGTACCGAGAGGACGACGCCCGGGCGCTGCGGGTCCTTTCACGATGCTGCCGCTGCTACACAGCGAAGGGGTGGGGGGAAGCTGGAGCACGGCAGCGGCCCTGGCCCCGCTGGGCTCCGCGCTGCCCGCTCGCCCCTGCCCGCCCCCGCCGCCGGCGGGACCCGGGCGCGCTCCTCTCTCCATGGTGCTGCAGGCGGGCCCCGGCCCCCTCCCGGCCCCCGCTTTCTCCCGCGCCCCGAGTTCGGCAGGATGAGCAGCCCGCCGCTACGGTTTTCTGCCGATGGGTACGGTCTCCATTTGCTGCTTTAGAAGAACGAAAAGTTTAGAAAAACTTAGCAAAGTTTTTGGCAAAGTTGCGCGGAAGAGAGAGAGAGAGAGAGAGAGAGAGACAGAAAGACAGAAAGACAGAAAGACAGAAAGAAAGAAAGAAAGAAAGAAAGAAGGGAAGGAAATACACTAGGATCAATAACTCAAATCTGGGAATGGAGACAATGAGGCATGGCCACAACTCCCCACAGATGTTTATGGCTTATTTCCAAAGTACTCTCCGTTTCTCATTAGGCAGAAGGGTCAGTGTTTGGACTGACTGAAATGCTCGTTCCAGCACAGAGAGTTTTGTGCATCCAGAACAACAGGGTGTTTAAGCTTGGTAATGAAAGGTTCTCCACTCTCACTGTTTGCTTCTCCATGGTAGCAAGCCTCTTTCCAAGCTCCTGTCCTCCATTTTGATATTAGATGACTAGGTCAAATGAGATAGCTTTGAACACGTTTGGTCCCTAGAGAAAGCTGGTAACGCTCTAGGGGTCCTGAGATGTTCTGACAACATATAGCAAATGGTTTGGGGCATCTGTTATATATTGTATATTATCGCCTCTCCCCCTGAAATTGAAAGAAGAAAGTGAATTAAACAGTTCAGCCTAGGTAGGAGATAGCTTGAGAAATAATGGGTCTAGGTAGGGTGGTTTCAAATAACGCAAGGAATTGATTTGGATGCAGTAGGGCCATTCACAAAGCAGAGCCATGTTTGACCTAACAGCCCCTGACAGAACATCTATGAAGTGAAGGAGGGGGCTAATGCCCAGTATTCAAGACATTTGCTCTCAGGGATCTCCAGCAGCAGCTTTGCAGTAGATCCAGAGCAAAACCCAGGGCTTCCTTGTGGGTAGAAGGTTCCAGAGGAAACATCCAGAGCCAGAACAACTCTGTGAAACCTGGATTTTTGGATCTCAGAGCTGAGGCATTGTAGGATAGAGATTTTGAAGTGGTTCAGAAGGAATCCTGCTGCCAAATTTTGTTTTCTCTTCTAGACTTTTGTTTCCAAGATTTTAATCTATAAGCTCTGAAAATTCATAAATCTAAACCACAATGAGTCACTATTTACTGTGATTTACTATGAAGACTCCCTGGCCCTGGCTAATTAGTTGAACCAGAATGGTCCAGAGCTGTGGGCAGACTGGAAAGAGGTGTGCCTACTGGGGGGATCAGCAGCCCCAAAGATACACAAAGGGAGTCCAAGAACTTCAGAGCCAGGCTGCATGGGACCAGGTGGAAAACACTGATGGTGGAGGCTTTCACAGCCAGCTGCCAGTTTGGAGGGAGAAGCTGACCCATAGGTTACAAAGGATAGACTCTGATACTGCTTTAAAATCTGCAGGATGCCAGGAAAAGATAAGGCGTTGCAGAGCAGCCTCCTTTTTAGCTCTTGTTTACACCTGGAAATTTGACAGCATCTCTGTGATCCTGTTTTTGTGCTACAAGCCTTCTACCTTCCCACCTCTGTACAAGGGCAGAGGTTAAGGGTCTGAGCATCTTTCTCACTTTTGTCCAGAACTGGGCAAAAGTAGTGCTGCTTGTGCTTCTCTTCAGTTATCCTTCACTGATGGATTTGGCCTGGGACAGTCCCCCAGATGTGGTCTTCATTTGAAGAAAGTGAGGAAGTCTGGGAAGTGCTGCTAGTTGCCAGCATGCTTTCCATGCAGCTGGTGCAGGGATGAGAACGCAAAGATTGTTATTGGGGCATTAATAACAAAGCTCTTTCATCTTCTAATACACACGCCAGAATAGATTGTTATCTCTGCTTTGCTTTTAGTTTTCTTTGATTACTCCTACATAGCAGCAGAGAGTGTACTGCAAAATGAATAGGTCTCTGCAGTAATTGGTATGCAGCCAATGTCTTAAAATACCTCTGTTCAAACAGGTTTGTTACCCTGGTCTGCCTTGCGAGCACTGAGGGGGGTGCAGGGAGCTTTCCTGTAGCATGCACTGAGGAGCGTAGGGCCAACTCTCTCTATATATTCTCTCCTATATTTTTTTGGCAATCATGCTACACCCAGACCTTCATTCAAAGTTATGGAGATACAATCCATCTCATTTTTGAAAGTCTCTACAGCAGGAGGGGAGAGGAGATCTGGCAAAAATAGCCATGGGAGATAGACGGGAGAGAGAAGGAGACTGAAGTGCAAGCCATTACAGCTTATGATTTTGGAATTCCCATTGCTGAGATTTTAAATCTTTAGCCTTCTAGCACGTATGACATTTCCAGGGAGTAGTGGAAAGGGGACAAGAGAAGCTGAGCAACAAACAGCTTGGGACTGGGCATGTGGGAATGAGTGCAGCCAATAGTGACAAGAACAGAAACTGTAGAGAAAATAAAATCTATGTACATAAAAATCTCTGCTGTGGATACCACATGGAGCTGGCTGGGCAGGTGTGAATTAAATGCCAATTTGGTAGAGTAAAACAAATCTCTACACAGACAATAGGGGTATAAAATTCCTGAGTGTAGGTGTTATTCTGTGTTTCACAGTACTTACACATAGTTTTCCAGTGTCGAGCAAGATGCCAGATGAGTGCAGCCATTTTAATGGAGCTGTGCATGTGGGATTCCTCTCCATTGCCCACATGCATGGAGCCCCACAGTGTCCGGTTATCCTTGTAAACCTTCCCTGGAGTGGATGCCATGGTGCTCTCTGGTGGTTTAGAGGCCGGTCGATGTATCCTCTTGGGTGGCTCACTGATGTGAATGAGAGCAAAGGCTTGGAGCAGAGGTGTTACCAGGGGTGTTACCGAGAAACCAGGGCTTCTGCATGGCTCCCCTCTCCAGGGACGTATTTCCTACCACAGGACAGAGCACATCAGCTCTGATGGCTATGCCGTAAAGCAGGGCTTCACTATGTGCAAGGACACTTTCTTTCCCACTCTGTGCATTTCGCTCCACGGCCTCACTTGTCCAGAGCAGCCATGGAGCTGCTCATGGCTCTGCTGACATGGGTGTAGGTGGTGAGGCAGTGGTGTAGGAGCTGGGCAGCTGAGAAGGGTCCCAAAATGAACGTGCGAGACCGGACAGGCCTGGCTGTGGGGAGCCTCACGAGGAAAGGGATCCTTCTGCTGACGTTTCACTATTAAAGTGAAGAAGCATCTTCTCCCTTTCAAAGGTAATCAGGATTTCATAATGTTTTTATGTGATTATAATCTTTCTGGATTTCACTACTTTATTTAAAAAATACACATATTCAAAACAAAATTCAAGTCACAGTACCAATCATTCAAACTTTCATTGGTTTCTCTATTAGCAATAAACCAGCACAGTCTTTCTGTTCCATGGGATGCTTTCTGTCAGAGAGGAACGAACTGAGAGGCATGAAGGAAACAGAAAAAGAGATGTCAAAAAGAGCTGCTTAATGGCACGGATATCCATCTAAGCAGACATCCACTGGAATCTGTTAGCGTACAGACCCTACCAGCTGGCATTTCGCTGGCTGTGGTCACTCAGGAGCAAGGGTGGTGGCTAATTAGGATGGACCTGTAGAACAAGATGGCCTTTATCTTCACGCAGTGCACAGGACTGGCAGGGGATGAGTGAATGTGCTGGCCTATAGAGAAAGCTGGAAAGCCAGATTCTTGTTCTGCCAGTACTGTGACTTTGTATGGGATGCTAGGAGACACTGTTGTCTGCCCAAATACTAAAATATCTAGAAATTAAACATTTATGGCCTGAATTCAGCACAGCACATATTTAGATTCAGGCACATGTAGTCTCCTCAGAACCTTTTGTTTATCTCTTACCTTAAATAACTTGGTAACACAGATATTTGGCTTTTAAATTAAAAAAAAAAATCATCTGAAAAAACGTAAACAGCAGAGGTATTGAAGACTATGTCCAATACCCTACAGTCAAAATGAGAAGCAAAACTGAATATTTGACGATTCTTAGAACTTTGCTTTCACAATAATATACATAGTTTTTCTACTTGGTCCACTCTACCAGGCTTTATACTTGCTATTATTTTTGTATCCATGAAACACCAGCGAAGATGTGTGGCTACTCTTCTGCAGATATCAGCCAGATGCAAAGAGATGTCTTGGGCTTATATTCTGTTACACAGTAAATGTGTTCAGGGCAATGCACACCAATTCATATTTCCAAAGGAAATGAGGGCTCAGAAGTTCTAAATTTCCGCTGCAGATGGAAATCCGCCAAAATATTCTTTTATTTGGAGACTGCCTTTTCCTTCTTCACAAATGAATTTATAAACAATAACACAGAGTGTCACATAAAAGCCTTTCTATTGATATTTCATCCTGGAAGCAGCAAAAGCAGAAACCAAACACCAGCCACTAAGAAACAGTGAAAGTAAGTGA
Source organism: Anseranas semipalmata (assembly GCA_013399115.1). NCBI lineage: Eukaryota > Metazoa > Chordata > Aves > Anseriformes > Anseranatidae > Anseranas > Anseranas semipalmata. Next base: position 258,772 of record VXAA01003127.1, read on the forward strand.
CTCACTGACCATATCTCAGTGCAGTGTTTAATTGGGCTACCAGGAAAAACAGCCTCTCCAGAGGCACAAACAGCTTCTCCGCTGCAAACCCACCACAAGCCCAAGCAGTTGCCCACAGCTGGCATCCCACCCCGTGCAAGCATCTCGCCCCATGCAAGCATCCCATCACATGCCGGGCCCTGAGTCAGCTGCATTCGGTTAATAGCAGATGTGGTTATCTCACAAAGTGGTGAAAAGAAGCAATTTAATCAACTAGGTAATAGTTAATGGCATCTGGCTTTTCCATAGCATATTTTTAGTGTCAATGTTCCAGCTTACAAAACAGATTATACTATTATATCCCAGCAAAGCCAATGCAATAGACAATTTTACTTTAATTTACGCCACCTTTCCACATCTTCATGCTGCAAGTAGTTTTGTTTCACTCAGTGGCTATTATAAAACCTCTGATCTCATGATTACTTAATATCCTCTGTAGAAACTCAGTGGTTCATGCTTAGTCTTCACAGAAATTCAGTATTTTAAAGTGTCAGCTTTTAGTAAGTCGTAACTCTTGTGCTTCCATGCGCAGCAAGGCCCAGTCCCCCTTCCAGCAGATCTGTTTTTCTGGCTGGGACCTAACAGGCCTTTTCACCTTCACGAGTGCCTCCAAGTTCAGATCAAAGCTCCCTGCAAGGATGCCCTTGCAGTGCAAAAGCCAAAGCTTCTTCAGTTTTTCTGATGAGCTGGGTATCATCTTGCTGATCTTAAAAATCTCCACATCAGCTGGAGGCAGAGGCGGGATTTGTTGAAATGCCAAGGTGATGCTACCTGACCAAAAAAAACCCACCAGCTCAGAAGTCACTCAGCATCCTAGTCAGAGCCCTGGACCAGGGCTTTCAAAACAAGGGCACCCACCAGCGCCGGGGACAGGATATGAGCAGAAGGCAGAAAATGTCTTTTCCTCCCTGGCCAGGGTTTGGGTCAATTCCTGCTGAGTCAGGAACTCAGACGCACTGCAGCCCCATCCAAGTGACGGCAGCCAGGACTTCACTGTCCATGGGGCTGAGCAAGCAGCGCAGGCTGACGCTGCTCGACCAGCTCTGCTAGGGAGGTCGCTACCCAGAGGTCTGCGAACACCAAGGCTTCCCTATGGCACGGCCATCCTGCATGTCCCCTGCTGACGACATGGCCTTCATCCTCTTTGTTCTTCTCCCTCAGCCCTCTTCTCCCAAGGGCATCTCCATCACAGGGCTCCTTTGGTGTTTCTGGCCAACCCTGGGGTCTGGCAGCACAGGCCGCAGTAGGACAATCACATTACCGCTGTCTGGGGAAGGGTGGGTGAAGGGCAGGCCTCTATTTAGGTATCTGAGAGGGGTAGATCCTTCCAGGAGCCACGGGGAGCCCCGCTGGAGTCCAAGCTGAGGTAGCCAATGGCAAAGAAATAATCTACAGCTGGAAATGTGTGTTCCTGCGGGAGCAGGAAGCTGCATACAGTGGAATGGCCTTCACCTACAGCGGCGTGGTTGCAGATGGTGACATTCAGTGCAGGGGTACAGCAGGAAGCAAAGGGGTTGTACTTCTCCAGCTCTGTGCATCTCAGTCACTTTCCAGGCTGTGATACAAGAGAGGACTCACCCCTAGAAGGTCGATGGCCATTTGGGTCTCTGCATTAGGATGTTCTGCACCACCAAAGCCATGCTTTGGCCTGGGTTTCACTAGGGATGCAGATGAACAGTCCAACATGGAGCCCAGTTTTGCCATGGTGCCCAGGTACTCCCCACAGCTCCACCATGCTTCTTGACAGCACCTCAGGCTTTTCATTGCCCCCCCTCTTTTCTTACCTCTGTAGCAAGCCACAGAGGAAGCCCAGGTCATCACAGACCATACCTGTATCCCAACCTGTGGTTCAGCAAATTTGCTTCCTACAGGTGAAGTTCTCTTGCCCTGGCTGGTGGTGGTGGTGGTGACCCTCCAGAGCGGCTGTGCTTGGTATGGTCAGGGAGACAGGCAGAAGGAGACACAGGCAGTCAGAACCAGTGTCCTTCCTCACAGGCAGAGGCTACCACCCGTGGGTGAACTCGGACACACGGGGCAGGGGTGCAGTGGGCTGCGAAGGGGATGGCTGCACGGGGTGGCGAGTCCTTCCCCTCAGCTCACGTGGAGCAGAGCGCCGTCACACTGCGAAAGGCTGCATGCGTTACAGGAACAGGCATAAACATTTCCAGCCAAGGTACTTAACACAAGTCTGTTTGCCAAGTGGCTTCGCTACCTTCTTTGGTTCAGAGAATGTTGTTGCTCAAAGCAGAAAACAAGTGGGGCTGTTTTCCACCCCTCACCCTTCCTGTCTGCGAAACCAGACATCTCTGGTCTGTAGTTCCTTATAAACAAAAGAAGGAGCTTTTGTGGAGCCTGTTGATAAGAGAGACTCCACACCACCACACGTCCCACAGATTTTTATTATTATTTTTATGTTTGCAGTAAGATGTGAATGTTTGATCACTTTCTAAGGTCACTTAGTAGTTGCACTGCAGTGTGGTGATTACTGAGGTTACTGGGGAGACTTTGGGGAAGTCCCAGGGCAGACAAAGGCACAGACTGGTTTTCTTAGCCACCTGGTAGGATTTACACTCAACCAGCAAGCTCTGAGTGTGCAAGTACATCTCCAGACTTGCCCCACTCCTCTTTCTTGGGAACAGTTTGCAAGGAGACAAAACACTTGCAGCCAAGGGAAGCGAGCCCAGTGTGGAACAGCTAGGCCATGAGGCAGGGAGGGAGTTTTTGACAAAGCACGTAGGCCAAAGTCACCCAAAACACATGGGCTTAATGGAAGCAGATCATTAGGAAACTTCAGAAACAAAACAGGTGAGTTACACGGAGTCAGGGAGAAAAGCAGTGCCATCAGTAGCTTGGTCTAAAGATAGAGCAGAGCCCCAGTCAAAGCTGTTGCAGGATGTCTACCTGCCACAAACAAGCCCTATATAGGCACCCCCAAAGCAGCACCAGCACGAGCCCCAGTGCGCTTGCTGTGCACTGACGCTCCCTGATGCTGTGGGTGCAGGAGTGTAGCCCAGCAAGTGTGATGGTGCACCTGAGATCATAGAATCATAGAATCATTTAGGTTGGAAAAGACCTCTAAGATCATCCAGTCCAACCTATAACCTAGCATTGCCATGTCCACCATTAAACCATGTCACTAAGCTCTACATCTGCATGTTTTTTGAAGACCTCCAGGAATGGTGACTCAACTATTTCCCTGGGCAGCCTGTTCCAATGCCTCACAACCATTTCAGTGAAGAATTTTTTCCTAAACCTATCCTAAACCTCCCCTGGCACAATATGAGGCCATTTCCTCTTGTCTTATCACTTGGTGCTTGGGAGAAGAGCCCAATCCCCACCTCTCTACAGCCTCCTTTAAGGTACCTGTAGAGAGCGATAAGGTCTCCCATGGGCCTCCCCTTCTCCAGGCTAAACAACCCCAGCTCCCTCAGCCGCTCCTCACAGGACTTGTTCTCCAGACCCCTCACCGGCTTCGTTGCCCTTCTTGGGACCTGCTCCAGCACCTCGATGTCCTTCCTGTAGTGAGGGGCCCAGAGATGGGAAGTCCTGCACTGCATGTCCATTTCCAGGATATTCACCCCCTCCAGTATGGTACCAGAGGGGCTGTCTAAGCACAGCACAGGACTTGGCCTGGCCTCGGGGCAGAGACCATGTTTGGAGGAAGGCTGGAGGCAGAAGTTGTCTTAACGAGGGCATGCACTGAGATCACTTCTCCCCCTTCACCACTGCCCTTAGCTGGTAACATGCAGACAAGCTACTGGAAAGCAAAAAGTGAGCTTGCAAGGTGCGAAGGCTCTGCCTTGAGCTGGTGGTGGCGTTTTTGCTACCACCTTCAGTACGGGAGGCATTGGGCCCAAGCTCTCTGCAATCTCAGCAAAGGCTAAGCACTCAACCAGAAGAAATTAGATGATTTCCAAAAACTGCTAGCACTTCAGTCAAAAGAATGAGTGGAAATTCTTATTTAAGGAGCCTGAGTACTTTTAGTTACTTGTCCTTTACAATTTTACCACCTTGGACAGTTTCAAATGAAAATCTGCGTCCAGCAACAGAATTCCACGTTGTGCCCACTTTCTGACACAGCATTGCAGCAAGATGGCTACAGCTTACAATATTGAAGGGAAAGCACTGGTGAACAAGGGAGAGGAACCAGAAAATAAAGAAAGGTATTTTAGGTGTATTAGGCACTCGAGTATTGCTTTAAAAGAAGAAGGAATGACGAGGAAAAGTCTGTTTCCAAACATTCATTTTTATTATACATGAGTCATGCAAAGTGATTTCTAGAGCCAGAGATTTTTTCACTGGCGTCGCTCACTTTTCTCAGTAAGTGAAAGACACAGCATTACTTCAAGGTCTGAAGTTCACTGGGTTACGTCTGCTTTCACTCAGTTCTACCAACAGCAATATTTTCTAAATGGATCTATTTCTTTTATTTTCTTTTTCTTTCAACATCTTTGCAGTCTTACTGTCTCCTTCATGCCACTGGCAAAGACAGGCTCATAATTCAGTTCAGTCTTATGTCTGAGCCAGTGCAGTTGCTCAAGTAATGTTTGTATAATCTACCCCCTCCTTTACCTCAAATTTTGTACCTTCTCCTTTCTAAATAATTTAATGGAAACTCAACAGAAAAAACAATCCCACATGCTTCTGGTCAGCTATTGGTTCTGTGTAGTTGGACCAGTAGGGATTAATCCAATACCCAGGATCATCTCAGTTAGGGATCACGCAATGCACGACATATAGATTGTATTCTGTTGCAAAATAAAATAAAATAAAATAATAAAAAAAAATATAAGTCTTCATGGAAAAGAGCCTGTCTGTCTGTACAATGTGAGATGCTTCTGCTTATGAGCAGAAGCCTCTGCCGCAGTACTGTGTCCAGTTTGGGTACTACACTTTAAGCAAAATGCAGAGTACTTGGAAATAATACAGATAAGAGCAACCAGAATCCCTAAGGTTTACCAAACATGACCTATGAAGAAAGACTGGAAGAGTTAAGACTGTTTAGTCTAAAGAAGACTAAACTGAGTGTAGGCAGGAAAATAACCTTCAAATACGTAAAAAGTGGCTGCAAACAGGAAAAGAATAATCAGTTCCCCTTGTCCAGTGGCAATGCCACAGGAAATGATGAGTCTGAGTTACCATGAAGATGATGAGTAATTTCAGCATTATACCCAAAAGACAACTGTCCCATTTCATCTGTCTACAGACAGACTAGGTCTAACCCTTAGCTTAATTTTGTTAACTCTGTGGTTGTTTTACTCTGTGGTTACCTGAATCAGTTCAACCTTATATCCTGTGGTCTGTTCGAGATGCCAGAAGTGAAATGTCCTCACCTCTTCTCTCTCTGATTCCAATTTGCAGCCTGCTTAGGTGGAAAGCTTTAATTCAGAAAAGACAATTTATCAAGTATCTAAGGTCCACTTGTTGGTAGCCTCTGGTCTACAAAGGTCTTTTAGTGGACTTCTGGTCTGCAAAGGTTGGTTAATGCTATTAAATCCTCTTGCACTTTCTTTATATACATTTCCTTCTTTTTGTCTGATTCAGAGTAGGCTTTTCCGCTTCTGCTTGTAGAGCAGATATCTCTGTGTAACAGATTTGTTGCCTGTGATTTGGCCTAGATATTGCTGAGTAACCTACAGCCCTGTGCGAAGGCAGCACACTCACATTTATCCTATTTCACTTCTCTGTGCTATTTTCATTGCCAAAAAATATTCTTCTAACATATCTGAAGCAGCCTGAAATGGAGGAAACAGGGAGACAATACAGGCCAAAATGCGTGAAGTACTCGAGCTGTACATATCTTCCTTGTATCAAATACAAACAGCATTTAGACTAGAATCTGAACAAAAAACATCCAGTTAATAGCCAGCTCTTGGAGGAATCAGCAAGGCTGGTAGGGAGAGGCAATGCTTCAAATAAGCTTAATGTCCTCTGCAACAGCTGAGATTTGACATGAGATTATAATCTTGTGTACAGAACAAAGATTCACTCGTAAATAATCTTGAATGATGTAGGTTCCATATTTCTCCTTTTTTCCTACTGAGAAAGTGTTGTCCCACTTCTTCAGGTACTTGAAGCTGGGCACAGGTGAGGTGCTAGAATTGCTGTGCTGGATCTTAGGTATAGGCTTGGGATTTATCCCACCCCTCGTTAGACATCTGTGGTGTAAAACGCTGTGTGTGAGCTTGTCACCCTGTGCTCCCCTTATAGACAACAGGGACAGGGGAACCTAGAAGGGGACGGGATCCATCCCACCCCTGGGAGACACCTACACAGGTCAGAGGAGCAGTCTAGATATGCCAAATAACAGTAAAGCAGATGGGTGGTTAGGGAAGGTATGGGTGTACACCAAGCAGGATTCGACTGAATCCCACCCTGATTCAGCAGATATCTGCTGGTGAATCCTACTCTACCTCAGATCAGTTGGATGTAATTTATACCCACAACTTTCAGTCCAAACATGAGTGCAATTTCCTCCTTTCCTGCTGTGCTTTTGCACGTTTCACATCTCTCCCTTGTCCCAGGCAGACTGCTTGAAGGAAGCAACGCTTTGCCTGAAGCTGCTGCAGGGGTACAGCACTGCAGCCCCTAAAATACCACCTTGGATTGAGGACCCCCTCTCCATCCCACAGTACTCAGTCTTCATTGAGTAGACCTATAACTGACTGGGACTCAAACTATCCTTGAAGTGCAAAGCCCTATCGCTGTCTCTTTCCACACAGCCAGGATGCCCCAGTGAAATCCATGTTCTTCTTTAGCCATCTTGTGGTGATGGGCACGAGTATGGAAAATAAGCCTCTGACAGGCATTCACTGACAGCCTGGGTGTCACTGATGCAAGAGAGAATGCCAGCTATTTCAAAAGCTAAGCCTTCCATTTATTCTTTGGATTGAGCTTTTATATAAAACATGCTCTGTGCACGCATACGTGCACACAAAGTCAAGCTGTCCCCCATGCTCTCATAGCTTTTTTCATCATGCAGAAATAATGCTATCATTCTTGAAAGATGCTTCACTGATATCAGGATGGTGGAGAAGTAGTTACTGTGGGCCAAAAGGCTAATCAAGTGGAAGGGCTGGTTAAGTTGTTTAAGGCTAAATAGTTGGCAGGCTGCTTTGGGGAATCAATGGACATTTTCATAAAGCATTTAATAGAATGCACTGAGACAATATAAACCCTGTCCAAAGGAGCCCTTTGTTGAAGTTTTGGCAGTATATCTCAGGCTGGAGTCAAATAAATTATTCATCAGATAAATCAGTCATGCCAGCTATGAGAGTGATACCAAAATAAACAGAATGTTTTAGTCAAATCCATGAAACAAAAGGATCAGCAAATCTTATTTAAAATTCTCCCATGTAATTGATGCATAATTAAGCTTCTAATGTGAATGCAAGTGTGCTGTTCCAGAGTACGTGATGATGAAGATTGTATCTTTGAAAGTAAATGGGGATCTCCGGATGCTATTGAAAGTAGTTTTTGAACAGCTGGTTCCAAGTACCTAGTGGCAAAATCCAGGAAATTCAAAGCCTGAGTCATTCCTAAATTACTGCAGTTTTGATGCCAGGGAAACTCCACAAATTTTGATGGAGTTACACCAGGCTCAGACTGAACCAAGCCCTCATAACTTCATCATATTAAAAATGTATTGTCAAATGTTTTTAAAAGAAAACATCAGGATATCTTTACAGAAAACACATTTTATAACAAAGAAATTGGAGGGGAAGTATAATACCAGCAATTTGACTGCCTTATCACAAACATGTTGCCCTAAGTACCTTAGTACCTTGTAGCACCTTACTAGGTCTAAAACATGCAAATAACCTGAACTCTTTTGTTTTTTTCTTGTCTCAAAAAAAAAAAAAAAAAAGTATTAGTGATACCTTTGTAATTATCCCAGTTATCCTTATGTTTAGCTCATATTATAATTATTTTCATATATAATAGTTTTTAAAAGCTGCTTCCATTACCAGTGTCCCTACCCCACTCCTCAGGATACCTGTCAGTCTGGCAAAGGACCCAAGTGCTAGGAGGTGAAAAGTGGGAAACAGGAGCCCATCAGTTGCAGCACTGTGACCAGAGCTGAAGTTTGTGAGAACGAAGTACTTCTTTTAAATGGGCTGAGAAAGTTAAAAATGTTGTGAGGAAGCTTCTCTTATCTAGTTAATGTTTGTTTCTTAATAGCTGCTATCTCAGACCAACATATTACACTCTGGGTGCCTAATGTTAGATAAGTACCCAAACTAACTGGCCTTGTGCATAGCGGATGTGGTCCTGAAGGGATGTAGGGGCTGATTCTTCGTTACCCGGAGTGCATTTAGGCATATCAATTGGCATGATTTGACACAGATTTGACATGTCTCCCACCATCCTCCCCTCACATGCTTCCCTGTGCCGGTGTTGGCATTCCCCTCCTGAGCTGTGTGGTGCAGCCGATATGCTGGGCCTGTGCAAATCTCATGAAGTTCAACAAGGCCAAGTGCATGGTCCTGCACCTGGGTTGGGGCAATCCCAAGCACAAATACAGGCTGGGCAGAGAATGGATTGACAGCAGCTCCGAGGAGAAGGACTTGGGGTGTTGGTTGATGAAAAACTCTACAGGAGCTGGCAATGTGCGCTTGCAGCCCAGAAAGCCAAGTGTATTCTGGGCTGCATCAAAAGCAGCAGGCCAGCAGGTCGAGGGAGGTGATTGTCCCCCTCTACTCTGCTCTCATGAGACCCCACCTTGAGCACTGCATTCAGCTCTGGGGCCCCTGGCATAAGGACATGGGCCTGTTGGAGTGAGTCCAGAGGAGTGCCATAAGGATGATCAGAGGGCTGGAGCACCTCTACTGTGAAGAGAGGCTGAGGGAGTTGGGGTTGTTCATCCTGGAGAAGAGAAGGCTCCGGGGAGACCTTACAGCGGCCTTCCAGTACCTAAAGGGGGCCTGTAAGAAAGCTGGAGAGGAACTCTTCTGTCAGAGAGTGTAGTGATAGGACAAGGGGTAATGACTTTAAACTGAAAGAGGGTAGATCTAGATCAGATATAATGAAGAAATTCACTCAGAGGGTGGTGAGGCACTGGAACAGGCTGCCCAGAGAAGCTGTGGATGCCCCATCCCTGGAGGTGTTCAAGGCCAGGTTGGATGGGGCTTTGAGCAACCTGGTCTAGTGGGAGGTGTCCTTGCCCATGGCAGGGGGTTGGAACTAGGTGGTCTTTAAGGTCCCTTCCAAACCAAACCATTCCATGATTCTATGAAACTGTGGCCACCTCTATCCTGCTTCAAGTCTCCCTGTGCCAAGTGCAGCCGATGATCGTGTCCTTCCGGCAAAGAGCCCTGTGAGGGGCTGGTTGCTGCCACTGATACAACCAGTTTGTCCCCCACCAAGTGCCCTGGCACAGGATCCTCCTGCACCCTGTCCCATCCATAGCCCCTTACCACAAGTCTCCATGAGGAGCCTCAGACGATGGATCTGTGCCAAGTGTATGGATGATAACACAGAGAACACAAGTGCAGTGGCACGACAGGACAGAATGGCTTAAAATGACTTTGGTTAAGTAAAACCATGCCTGCCGTTGCATAACTCCAGACAGCCAGTCTCAGCAACATTGCTGTGGATGACTGTGCTGTTAGGATGGCTGTAAGGCTCAGCCCTTCCCTACAAGCACCAAGCCCTGGGCAGACGGCTCCTGCCAGCACATCGATATTTAGCGCATCGGGTCTGGACATGACCCGTGCTTGATGTACAGGAATATTAAAGCAAAGAGCTGCTCATGCATTTTAGTTCAGATTGCTGAATGGATTCCTAAAAGAGGCAGTATAGAGAGATCTCTGAGAGAGGTAAGATTACTGAGTATTTGTTTCCATGAGATACCTCTCCCCCGAACTCAAAATACTTACCAAGTCCCTTGTAGAGCAAATCCTAAGAGTAACAGCCTTTATCACATTTATTCAATACGTGTATACAGAAGGGACAGGCTGTCACCTCTGTGCACACCCATCAAATCCTACTGAATAATGACTGTGGAACAAGCTTCAGACGTAAATTCTTTAGTGGAATATCCTCAAGGTCAAGCAATTTCATGTTTCCTCATGGAAAAGTAGAAGCCTCATTGAGAACTGGCGATCTAGCCAGTAGTCAAGTTTGTCTTATGTTACTTCTCTTTTACAGTAGCTTGTATATTACTGTATTCTATATCTATATTTTAATTCCATCAGTAATGTTGTGTTCTTTCTCTTGAATGATCAGATTGAAGTCAACACTGTATTTGCCTTGGAAAGGCTGTGCCACTTTCATTATTACCCTAAAACCACAAAGATTTTAGAATTGACAAGGATTAGAGGGAAAATATTTCTCTGTAGGGTGCTTAGGGCATCTGTGAATTTGACTTTGCTTCACGAGATATTTTCACTGCTCTGCTGATGGTCAGCTGTATTCGCATATTTTCAGGATTACATCTCTCTCATACAGTGCTCCACAAAGGAACCAAACACAGGCATTGTGCTTGGCTTGCTCTTATCAGGAACTACTGAAACCAGAACAAATGTTTATTATTAATTATTATTATTGGCTTCTAGGAGTACATCTTGTAATTGGCACTGTGCAAACACGGAATAGAAAGGCTAACTGTGTCCCAAAGAGTTTATAATCCAGGGAGTAAACTTCAAAAGAAGCGGGCAGGTTTATGCCATAAAGGAGGAGGAAGAAGGAAGGGGAAGAAGAAGATCAAGCTTGTTTGATCATGTTGCTTTACAAAAAGTGAAAGGAAAAAGTCCTTTGGATTAGTGGGGTTTGTAGGCTCTTTGTTAAGCTGTTCCTCCAGCGTGCTGGGAGTTACTCCATCGGTCACCACTGCATTTCCCAGTTTGGAATCATTTCTGTCAAAATCTAGAAAGTGCAGCACCCTGGCTCTCCTTTTGAAATGTTTTATAGTTTATAGTTATTCCATGTCTTGAAGAAAAAGATCAAAATGTCCAATCAGACCACACCCAAAAAATAAGACATGAGCCAGAAGCATTAGCAGCAACGTGACTGCCGGATAGGAAGCAGCCTACACAACGGCGGTGGCCAGGAGCTCAGCAGTCATTGCCTGTTCCGCAGCATCCGTGGGGCTTTGGAGGGCATGTTCCTGTACAGGACCTTGCAGGTGGCCAGCCTGTGGATGGCAGAGCATTAGGCATCAGAAGCAAGATCGAGCCCTCCCCAGCTCTGAGGTTCACACAACACCTTAGTGCCTCTAAAAGGGGATTTTTAGATGTTTGATCAACATTGGAGCTAGAAAACAAGCTTGTGAAAAAGAGACTAATTATGCACGAGAATAAAACCTGCATATAGCACTCTGAAACCCCATGGACACTTTCCCAAATTGTTTAATGATATTAGAGCTGGTGGTAGCACCAGAATACTTGTACCGGTGCAAGAAAGACTCAAACTGTATCTCCACTCACAACTTCAGACAAGTCACATTCTAAATTAATGTATCTGTTTTCCAAGGAAGAAATAATTTAAAAACATAAATGGTTCAACTGTTTAGCTCTGGTATATTTTACACAGATAATGTTTTTCAAGGTGTTTTTTGGATTTTAATAGAGTTTCTTGAGGAGAGGATATAAGACAACAGAGACTCCCTGGGAGAAAGATGTCTCTGACTTTTACACTATTTGAACAACACATCCGAGGCTGAGAAGAATATGCATAGAGAACATTCATATAATTGGATTAAGACTGAAGTTCTGATCGTATAGATTCCCAGTAACAACAACAAAAAGTCTCAGTGGTAGAATGCCTCATGCTGCCCCAGAAGCCCTACAAAATTTTCAAGGATATTGTCAACTGATACAACATAGGAAGAGATAAAGATAGCAGTCTTCATTGATAATGTGCTATTAATTGCATAATTTGAAAACTGTATCCCATAAAACTGTTTGGATTTTCCCCTTTGGTACAGTTCACATATCTCACTTTGTGCTCTTCTTTTGTTACATATTTGGAGAAATTAATCTACAAGCACTGGAAGCAGGCATCAGTGTAGGCGCCAGTCTGGTCCTAACTATCTTAGCTAGAGTTTGTGTTGGCCACCTATCTGAGCTTCTGTGTTACACCTAAGAATAAATAGACTATTTCTTTAATTTTGTGTCTTTCTTTTGTGCTAATAACTCATCATTCATTGTCCACTAACATGTATATGACAGAAGCTTTTATATGGCCAGTTATAGCCAAAACCAGGGTCCAAGAAACAACCATTAAGTGAAGAACTTCATGTAAGTGCATCAATAATTGGTTCTGGTGGTAGGGTTATTTTTTTTTATTAATTTTATTTTATCCTCAGTGATAAAAAATTCTAAAAATATGATTTGGGGATCCACTTGCTAAATTATGTTATGCTCTCACTGAGTTCTCCCTGTTCAGTTTTCAGTTTGCCTCCACTTTCAGCTAAATCTTAAGTATATGCTAGAAAAATAATAAAAATACACTTAGAATTAATAATTGTAAGTCATTTTCATTAATTATTCAAGATGGAATGGCTGGAAGGTGCTCAGATATTTACTAAATCAGTCATAAAGAAGAGCTGTTTAATTCTGCTTAACAGACAATGTTGACTGTTGTCCCAAATGCTTTTCTCATTACTGTTTGAAGAATCTATCTTCCTTTCTTGCCACCAAGAATGGAAAGATAGTAATAGCCACAGCTAGGATTTACTACTCAAATCCAGATTACTGTGCATACAGAAAAAATCTTTCTCACCTACAGACAAAGAGGACAGGGAAGTGTCACATTGCCCAGGCGCAGGTATTTTTTCTTTCTCCTGTTCCTCTTGATCTTTATGCTGGCATTTTCAATTGGACTCTACTTGGAAGGAGGAGAGGTTTTACAGTGGATAATCCTTTTTATCCTTGAAATGTTTGAGAATGTGAACCTTCTTGTTTGTCTTCTTTTTCTTTTTTCTTTTTTTTCTTTTTTTCCCTGCGAATTTAACTTATATTTCTACAGATTCAAAAGCTCACCAGTGAAAAAAAAATAAAATCATCCTGTTAGGATAATCAGTCCAATTATGACTAAGACAAGTAGCAGTATACAAACCCAGTAACTTTTCCACAACACATAAAACATTATCAAAAGTTGTTTACATGTTTCCTCTGAAACACCATTCTTGCATAACCCTTGAACATTAACATATGTTATTAAAGTTTAAACTTACAACCAGCACTCGTTAATCTGCTTACAGCTTCCCTCAGCAATACTGGTGAAAAGGGATACACCAAGACTGATGTAATTAACCTGGTTTTATGTAATTCTGGGGCAAGACGTCTCATTTAAAACAGCGCTAGGAAATAGCACCTCCTTTCATAAGCCTGAGAACTCCAGCAGAGGCAATGGACAGCAAGGTAGCATGTGCTGGCTAGGACAGCATCTGCATTCAGAGAGGGCAGGGGCTGCCCTGGAGCTAGGCAGAAGTCTAGAAACAACCTTGCAAGTAAAGTAACAGAATTGGGAAAACTTTAATTTCCATGTGCTTAGTTTCAATAGCTCGTGCTGTAGCTCTGCCAGCACTAACAGAGCTTCTATTTGCTAGCTATGTTCATGAAGCACTGAAGGGTAGCACGTTCAGGGCAGATCCCTGCAAACCCCTTCTGAGGACATTGTTGACAGAAAGCCACCGATGATTCAGTGAGTGTTTGGGGCCGCTAATTTAGGGTGATTTTATCAAACTTCATGCTGCCTTCATTGAGTGTAAAAAACTCAAGGTACACAACATTTAAGTATAGCTTCCTAATCAGAATGCCTTCTACTCAGGAAAGAAATTAGATTGGTTTGACATGACTAATCTGTACTGGCGTTTATGTGACTCTTCATTGTCTTACAGGTACTTACAAATAGTTTATTTGATTACATGTTCCAAATAATTCCAACAATCAAAGTTATGTGTATGAATTTATAATTCCTTGATGTTTCTGGGTTGTTTTCTTCTTCTTCTTCTTCTTCTTCTTCTTTGGCACAGTTTGCCCTTTTCCGGGCTTCTGCCACTTTACAAATCCTCCATGAGCCTGTGAAAGCTCCATAATCAAACATGCCAGCCTGGTGCTTGGGCTTCCTCAGGGCACACTGCAGAGCAGATTTGTCTTGGGGAGAACCAGTTGCTGTGGCCCAAACTGAGCCATGAAGTTGCAGAAATTTCAATCAGAGCTCTGAGGCAGGAGCTAATTGTTTGGACCTTCTTTATCTAGAAGTATATGTGCTGAAAATGCATGAACTTCTCTAAGACTACTTCAGACTCATGATTTCATTCCAGGCTATATATAGGACATCTGTCTTCCTCCCATAAAACAACAGCTCTGGTCTGCCAGAAGTGTGGTACACGGGTGCACTGCACTGGCCAAATATGCCCACTGGGGAATTAGTGCCCTCTCAACATGCCACGGAGACATGAAGAGGACATAGCAAGGGCAGAGAACTTTACCCATGAAGATCTTGCTGCCAATTCTGATCTTTAAAGATCTTTAAAGTAATCTTCTGTTTTTAAAACTCTTTTTAGTATAAAAAGAAAGCTTCAAACAGGTAGCTTTACAATGTCACACATAACATACTTCTTCAAATATGTAGTATTTAAAACTCACCCTTTAAGATTTTGGTTCTAAATCTGTATCTCATTATTTTTCAGACAAAATTGTTTCCTGATTCCTCACGTGATAGCAGACAGAAGTCAGGAAGCTTCAGGTCACAGATTTACATCAAATCATGCCCTGTAGTGTAGGACAGGAAGACAAAGACACCTCTTCCCAAACTTGATAAGTACCACCCAGATAGTGCCCTCTGTGCTCCTGTGGTTCTCTGTCATCCCCAAATCCTAAATCCTACTCTCAAGGGAGTTTTTGAAGGCTAAAGGAAGAGTGACAAAGCAGCAATGTCTCCTTACACAAGCAAATTAAGATAACTTATCCCTATCTTCCTTTGCTATATAAGAGCTTTTAGACTAGAATAATGTGAAAAGTGTTCAAATTTGGACCAGAACTACACGGGGCCAAAGAGAACAAGCAAAGTGTCTCAGCTTCTGGTTTTGTTTACCAAGATCTTGCAGTCTGTTCTTGCAAAATACTTTCCTCTCTCTCCATGGATTCTTTGGATCTGCTTCCCTCTAAAGGCCATTCAATGAATTATACTATTGCCCATAAACTCAATCAAGTCTTTCATATGAAATTGATGCTCAGATCTATTACTCATCTGGAAAGGTGTTTGAGCTCTAGGAAGTAGAGGAATAAATACTTTGAAGGTTTTTTTGTTGTTGTTGTAAAAGAGCTTAAAAGAAATAAGATTTAAGTAAAGTAATAGATTTTATCAGCCAGCAGAAGTTTTCATGATAAGTTTATCTAAAATGAAGTCTCAAGCATACATGTTTTATAGCACAGTAAGGTGAACCACTGAGGTGAACTGGCTTATCCTGGACAGAAACCTGAACCTGGCTGTCCTTACTCCCAGCCGTCTGCTGAGAGTGTTTGACCTCTCAGGCATAACAGCAGTATTAGTGCAGTTTCACATGATCCTAGGTAAGGAACTTTCTGGTGTAATAGAGTTTGGGCAATGTCTCATCTCAGAAGGTGAAGTTGCTCTCTAATGTGGTACATTTCATACTTGTAGTGTTTGATTAAGGCAAATTCCAAGGATACCAGAGTGAGCCAGTTGGACCTGAAACTTGGTTATAACCAAGGATGGAGAAACGTAGGATAGACTCTTTGACTTCATCTCTTTCACCAAGCAACATACACCCCACTGAAAATCAACAAGATTTCCCCCTCTTTCAGCATGGAGTCAAGATTCTGTTTAAAAAAAAAAAAAAAAAAGTGAGAGCTACCTCCCCTGGAGCGGTTAGGCTCAGATTTAAGTGCCGTGAAATTTAGACCTTTAATGGAGGCAAGTGGATTTCCACTGTGGATAAAAAAGAGCCCAAACTGGAATGGCACACTGAGAAGTTGGTAATTTTGTCTGTTTAGTTACAGAAAAAAAAAAAAAAGAAAGAAAGAAAGAAAAAAAAGTAGGAGGTTACAGTTTACCAGTTTGCTATTTGGGTAGACTGTGAGAAATAGGATAATCTCTAGGTATATTTGTAATCTGAGTAAAAACATCATCAACTAGCATTTATGCTCATCTTCAGCACTGCATAGACATCTCCAGCTGGGGGTGGGGGGTGGGGTCAGATTTTAGGTAAATTGAGAATCTCTCTCCAGTCCTCTCTGTATGGGGAGTGGAGAGCAATTATGCTCCTGAGGTAAATTGCACGAATCAGGATCCGAGAGCAGGGCTCATTTAACTTCGTGAAAAGGGATCATTTGAGGTGTTTAAGCATAGGCCATTTTAAAAGTCCTTAAAGTATCTGAGACTTTCCACAGTCTCTACACTGCTGTCAGGGCATTGGAGGATACCTTAGGGCATTTAAAATGGCACTAGCCACATATGTTTAGATCCCTAAAGTGCTCCTTAGTTGTTTTGCCCAATGTAATTTCTCTAATCAGACAGTAAGGAAGCAACAGCAGGGCTCCTTCTTAGTGTTTTAGCTTGCTCCATTTGCAGCCTAGTGACTCCAACCAGCTGCCAGTTGTTTTGGTTCTGGAAGTCTCCAGGTGCCCTGGGTAGAAATAGAAGAATTGCTCATGCAGTTGCTGGATCTTCACCGGGCCCTTCATTGTCCTCACCATCATTGTCCACACTGTCATTTAGTTCACTTCCAGGATCTCTTTTGGAGATAACTGTAGGTGTCCCTGCTTGAGCAGGTTGGTTGGACCAGATGACATCCAGAGGTCCCTTCCAACCTCAACCATTCTGTGATTCTGTGATAACTAATTTGACCAAAACATAAAACAGGTGGTAATTCTGAAGACAGCAGGCTCCACAGATCATTACCAATAGGTGACACCTTCTCCCACATATGCCCACGAGCTGTACCTGGATACGAAAAACTCAAACTCATTTTCATGATGTGAAAACTCCGAGTAAAAACACCTCCAAAATTCATAATTATGTCTTAGGGACATCATTTTGGGCCTGGAAGAGATCCAAGCCAAACCAAACCAGACCAAACCAAATGATATACAATGACATCACAGACAACTTGCTTCAGCAAAAGTTAGCAGGAGGATATAAGCCATCCTGCAATTTTGGCATGAGTGCCTATAGCTATGTCAGTACAGGCTGTAATTCATATGAATTTAGGAACATAGCAAAGCTGTGCACAAACACAGTGTTCAAAGTGGCAGCCCAGCTGACTGTGCAGGGCTCATGATATCCCTCTCTCTCACAAGAACATTCTTGTTTGTTAGCAAAGCCATTGCTACTAGGGACCCGTCAAAGGTGTTAGTTACAAAGGTATTGCGAAGAAAATTCTCTATAGGTCTTTACCCTCTTGAAAGCAGACAGAACAAATTCAAAATTAAGCCACCGTGGTGATTTATGTAGATCTGAATCCTGAACTGCTATATCTTTTTATGAAGGCACACCTTCTTTGTTCTTCAAGCTGATCCTGAATCCAGTTTCAGTGTTTAAGAACGTTTGTCTTTGTTTTATGCATTCATGCAGACCACCCTGCAATCTTCTGCACTTAACTGATGCTGTTGAAAAGTGTACTGCCACATGCCTAGCACTTTCTGAGGTCAGCCCAAAAATATAAAGCCCATACAAGCAACTGAACATTCACACCTAATAAATAAGAAATTGTTAAAATAGGTGAGAGAGCACATGTTGCCGAAGGTGTTTTGGAACAGCTACAAAACATTAGACATAACCAGTTTTGCAAGAACTGTGTCCAGAGTATCTGCAGAGTCCAAACCTTTGTGAGAGACTTCTCTGAGAACAGAGAACAATATAAAGTAAAATGAGATATCCTGAGCACAAGTAGGTATTATTTACAAAAAAACATTATGTTCTTTTGGCGGGTAACGGGGACATTAAGTGGTGTTAAAACAGGAAAGCATGTGAGATAAATCTTCTAGCAAGAAGTTGCTCATACAAAGAAGTTGTGTAAAACCTGTAACATTTTATCACTTGTAGATCCAAATCTGCCTACAGCAGTAGTTCAATCCAGTAGAATAAGGAGATAAACAGGTTAGTAATGAGGTTCATTAGAAAGCATTGTTCAGAGCATGACTTGCTTGCAGGAAGGCTGTTCTCAAAGATGTATGACAGACCTCAAGGTCACTGAAGATCAGCTCTTCAGAGAGTTCTTCTCCAAGTCTGTGTGCAGAAAGTGCAAATAACTAATGCTATCTCTCCCCAGTCAGGTAGATCACTGTTCTGCAAATGTGAAGAAAAAGATACTACATTCTTTCATATAATATAGGATTGGAGGTATCAGGTCACTACAGAAGATGGAAGTCCTGTAATGTCCAAAAACTGGAGGCAAAGAGGACAATGAGAATAGAATAAAGTTTCCACTCTCTCTACTGTCTAGAGAAAGAAAGAGAGAACTCATCTTACCTACCTCAAACAAACATTTTTGGCTATGATGTCCTCTCCTTCTATTTTCTCTGTTTTGCATAGAGAGAGAGCCTAGACAATCAGCAGAAACTACCCCCTGAAATTTTAGTCTGCACAATTTGGGCTAGATGAAACACATCTTAATAGTGCAAGTTTCTTCAGCAGTGCTTCATCCTGCAGCTAGGATGATCACCTCTTGAAAGGGAAGTTTAGTTACCTATTTGTGGCACAGACGGATGGTCACAGACTGTTATTTTTAATGATCTTTTGGTAACTGTGTGTCTTCTGTAGCTTCTTGTACAAATAATTTTATCTCCATAGTCTGAAAGCACTGGCTGTAAAGTCTGTATGTTATGTTCCCAGATACTTTGCATCTCAGAAGCATGGAATGCAAAGGAGGTGCAAAGCCTAACTTTATTAAAGGTTTCCAGGGAGTAAAGTGCCAGATACTCAAGACATACAAAAAATCCAGCAGATCTGAGGAGAAAGTGGCCCACTTTGGTTATCTTAGGAGCAGTTGGTACTAGCTCAGTTGCCTAAAGTATCACAAGTGCCTCAGCCAAGAACTGCCGAAGCACTTGGCACTGAAGCACTACGAAGTCAAGGCCACCAAGCCTTTTCCCTCAGCTAAGCCCTCTAGGTAGCACAGGGGTGCAAACATTATCCATCCACCCACTAGTGGGACTCCACCACCTGGGGAAAAAGGTAGAGTTTAAATGAAAGTCTAAATGTTCCTTACAGAAGTGCCTCAGTGTAGTGCTCAAGGTTAGGGAAATGAACCAGAGACCACCCATTACTAAGGCTGAGTAGAAAGCAGGAGCAGCTACACGCGCTAGTACTGGGATGTTCGAACATGGGATTCTTCTAGATCTTCAAGTCCAGCCTGTTATGCATCTTCTGGTAGCTGCAAGTCCTATATAAAGTTAGAGAAAGCTCTAGAAAGGCAAAATATAGTATATTGGGGCACCTGGGAGAATGATCTACTGATAAGAAAATGATTTGACTTAAGATAAACACAAACATCTCTGAGAAAAGATGTAGTAGAATTGCTTCAAATCTTGCAAGGCTCAGCTGTGAGAAACAAAATAATATGTTATGAAGAAAACAAATGCTTCCATGTGCTCAGAAGGAGCACAGACCAGGTCACTTACTGTGATTTACTTTTAATTGTGCTGAAAGGCTGAAATGTAGTAATACTGATGCTTAGGAGGCCAGGCAGCTGACAAATTCATTTACCAATTCCAAATAATAAAATCAGCATTTAAAATTTACCATCAGAGGAACAGAGAAATAAATTGTCTAGGAAAAATAAGCAGGTGTAACAAATCAATATCATGCTGGCTCAGATTTTCATAATGGCAAGTCAAAAGTGGCAGAACATCTCCCATGGTTCTTTGCTCTGCAAAAACAATTTTTGTTAAACATTTCCTGCCCAGGTAGCAGCGTGCTATTAATTGTTGCTTTGAATGCAACTCGCTTTAGAAGTGGTGGTGAGGGACAGCTTTATGGGACCTTACAAGAGGTGGGCAGATGGCCATTTCATGGTGTTGACAGCATGCTTGTTCCTGTGTTCCTATCTCTCATCAAAATGTGAATGAATCACCACATCCAGAAAACTGTTGCAGTGATTTTACAATTATAATGCAGCTGGGACAGATGAATCCTCAAGAGTAGAAGACAATTTTACTTGAAATATAAGGTGCACTATTGTAAAGGAAATATAGTTTGCCCTGTAACATCCGAAACTCTTCAACACAACACAGAAACAGTTGAGGCAATGTGAACGAGAAAAAAAGTAAAGAAAAACTAGATGGTGAAAAGTTGAACAAGTCACTACAGAGGAAATGAGTGATCTTGGCTTAGAGCTGTGAAATGTAAAAAATAAATACACAAGAAAAATAAAGGTGATGACAGAAAGGTAAAAAATGTAGCGAAGGACTTGAGGTAGGAAATGAAGCAGGTGAAAAGCAGTTCCTTTCCCCACAGAGATGGCACGAAGTGTGAACAAACACACGTACAAGCCCACCAGGTAACTTAGCTGAAGAGCATTGGTAAAAATCCAGGCCCAGTCAAATGGTAATGTTTGCAGCAGTAGACCTTGTTTGGGAAAAACATTATTTTTAAGACAAAACCATTCACTTTGGAGCTTCCTTACTACCCCACTGAATGCCAAAGAACAGAAAAATGAAGCAGACATTTCCTTACAGGTCACTTTGCACAGGATAGATTTGTCTCAAAAACTCTGACAAACTCCTCCCATTCCATACCAAAATATGGAGCAGTCTATTACCAAGTGGCAAGAACAGGTCCAAACCTACCCCCAGTGGGCACCTTAAAGGTATCTGCTAATCAGCCCCCCGTTCTGCAAGCGCTGAGTGGCAAAACCCTCCTGCAGCAGCCTCCCTCTCCACCTGTGGAGACCCAGAAGAAGCCAGTGCCAGAGACCTGAGCAGCAGCACCTGCCATGTCTTCCTCCCAAAGGTAGTAAATGACTCGATGAACAAGATCTGTGTGAATAGATATATGAATAGGCGGCAGTAATTCAGCTAAAGGCTGTAAGAGGAAATGCCAAGGTAAACACATTCCACATGACTTGCAACACAGTGTGAAATTTCACCCTATCATAAATCACACAATAAATGAGAATGTTGTATTTCCCAAGGTACTGGTCAGACACAACCTTTTCCCTAAGGAGCAGATGCAGAGGAAAGGTAGCATCCCTGCTTTTAGCCCCGAAAGGTAGATCTGAGGGATTTCTGCTGCAAGGATGACCCTGTTGCCCACTGCTCCCTCCTGCTGTCTGCCTGGGTAAAGAAAGATGCTTCACAAGCTGCATGCATGGGAGCCAGGGCGCACACAGCCAGCAAATTACATAAATGCCAAAAGCTCCTGGGAAGACAATGAACAAAGGTTAATTCCTTCCCCTTCCCCAACGTGAAATTTTCACTCCGTTGAAGCAGTCTG
The DNA here is from genome assembly GCA_013399115.1 of Anseranas semipalmata. Classification (NCBI taxonomy): domain Eukaryota; kingdom Metazoa; phylum Chordata; class Aves; order Anseriformes; family Anseranatidae; genus Anseranas; species Anseranas semipalmata. The sequence goes on from VXAA01003127.1 coordinate 280,216, forward strand.
CAGTATGATACCTCATTTCCACCATAACTTGAAGCTCTACCCTTCCACACACGTAAAAGCCAACCCACTTCTTATCCTGAAAGCAGATTTTTTGGTTGTATCTAGTACCTTAACACTCAAAGACCAGGCTCATCCAACTACAGCTTCAGCGGGCACCATCTAGGAGGAGAGAAATCCTTCCAACGTGTGACCACAGGGGCTGTCCACAGGCAGGAGATGACAGAGACCAGAGCCATGTCCAGTTTATCACTGGCCCAGAAAGTTGCTCCTCTAGAGGAGCACAGACAGTCACTCATTTCAACAGCACCACCTCTTGCATTAAGTACTGCCTAGGAGATGGGACTGGCCTTACTAATTGTAACAGTCTGAAAGGTATGTCTGAGACATCCCCAGAGGGCAATCCATATGAAATCAATGGGTTGGATCATCCTTTGGAAGTATCTCTCTTTCTCTAGTGACTAGATAGAGTGCTTAGGCTAAGTTCTTAAACCTCAGACAGCTAAGTTAGGAGAGACAAATCCCATGCAAAATGAGTAGCTAGCTCAGACATGCAGCTCATATGTGAGACCATGGTTCATGTATTATGGACTCCTCAAGCGTTCCTCCATATTCAAAGCCCTAGTACATGGAGAGTAACTCTTGCTTACAAAATGACCCTACATCTTATTTTGCTGCATCTTCCTAGCACTGTGCCAAGACATTAAGTGCTGAGAGGATCTTCCTCAGGGCTTGCTCCTGACTTTCATGCCTGTGTTTTACCTGCATACGTCCAGCATATTCCAATGTGCCACACATTTCCCTGTCTCCTAGGGCCACAGAAGTTTTTCTTTTGCTTTCTCACTTTTTTCACCTTCCACTCCTATGGCAGCCTCTCTGATTCATAGCTGAAATTACCATTCTTCCAAGATCCAACCATTTCTTTTGCTTGCATTATCTGTCCATCACATTTCAGCTTGTTCAGGGAGATGAGGTGTGTGATGTAGCCCTGAAAAGTGACATTTCTTCTTACAAGTGAAATAATAACCTCTGTTTGCTTTCCTGTGACTGCATATAGGATATGATTATGAACTCAGAGCTGCATAAATCTTAATGCTGTAGATGCGAATTGAGTGATGTTGCTACAAAACTGCCGTAGTTGAGATCATATTCAGACTTGTCGGGTCATTTTCTTCTCTGGATTTTCCAAGTGAACAGATACCAATAGACTATCTTATATATATTTATCTTTGCTTTCACTGTGCTTCAGTATATTCACTTCAAAGTCATATTTCAGGGAGATGACAGTTTGATTGTTAACCTCATCAGTAGATAAATTCACTATTCAGTAGCTACATGTTCCAGGACTTGTAAGTGATCTGAATTCAAGGAACAGTCAGTATCTAACATGTTGTTCAATGTGCTAAGTCTGTACTAGGAAAATGAAAAGAGGACTTCATTGTATAAAGGTCTTTTTTTTTTTTTTCTTTTTTTTTTTAATTACGTCCATTTGCCAAGCATTTTCTCCAGAAGAGGGCGCAAAATTCGTATTGACCAATACAAAAGAAATACGTCGCTGGCCAGCCAGTATTTGTGCATACCAAAAGCTTTTCAGGCTGTTTCTGTCTGCATTTGTAAATATGGGATTCGAAATTCAACACAGTAATAACTTGCACCCCGTGACATTTACAGCGTAGATGACTACATATGAATCAGGAAGTCTTGGTTCCCTCTACAGTCAGTAAAAAGAAATAAGCACTTCATGCACACAGCGCATCCCATTTCACCTCATATTTGTTCAACTGAGTAGCTCTCCAGCCTCCTTGGACTATATTACCTGGAGCTCCATTGACCCTTGTGGGGCCTGGGCATCTATCTAATGTGTGGACACCTACAGCTAGATGCCGAAATCCAGGTGTCTACATGCGGGGTAGGATTCACCTGACCTGTTTTACATACCACCCCTGTTTCCCTTCCATCTTTGTAAAAAGAGACAGGGTTGACAAGCCCAGATGTGAGCATCTGCAGCTGGGACATCTAAGTTCAAGAGAAACCCACGTCTTGTGTCTGCCAGGTAATGTTCTGCAGTGGCAGCCTGAGACAGGATTACCCTTACTGTCTTTATTGCCAAACGCCAATTATCATATTACATCATATTCATTGTAAATTTAAGTGAACTTATGGAAAGTTCTGATTACTTCATTTGTAGGGCTGTTGTCAGTGCTGCAATAGTGACCAAGATCAAGGGTGTCTTGCAGAGACGCTAAGGAAGTTTTGATGAAATCCTCCGGCAGAGGAAGAGGAGCGTCACTGTGGTTAGACCACACTGTTACTTAAGCCTGCTATCACACAGATCAATAGCTCCATTTATTTATATATCATCAATCCCTATTGCCACTTCACTTGGCCTTTGCCAGTGCTCTTTAAACTCCACAGCAGATCTTGAGGAGGGGTTGAAAGCTTGAAGTCCTTCCTGTCAAGCCTTCCTCATAGCCATTCACACAAAAAATGAACACGCATGGATCATCACTCAAAGTAATGACTCATTTCAGAGATGTATATGCTGTGTAGATGGTATCACTACAACTGGAGATGATACAATCATCAAACACTCCCGTTCTGTGATTTATGGATTCACAAAGAGTTGCTTTCAGCTTGAAGATGTAACCCTGCCCCTTAAACATATACACAGCAGTCATCACACAAAAACACTTCTGTGAAGGTGTCTGCATACTCAGGTGCAAATCAAGCATCATGTTTCTAGCCATGGTCCAGCCAAATGGGGAGATTACACAGTGTGCCCTCCTTTTGTCTCAGCCTACAAAGGTGGGGAATATTTTGAGTTTCTCTGGGGTTTCCCATCTGAAGATTGCTTCCTGGACACAGGCTCATTTTAACGTCACCACTGCTCTGAGCAAACAGGGATAGCTAATAATTATTAAGTGGTATTGTCTTTAGTTTAAGAAACAACAAAAGAAAGTCTAAGATAAATTCCTGAGCATGCTAGTACATACGACAAGGACAACTCTTACCATCAGAATTTAGAGATTCTCACTGAAAAGGGTATCAGAAAAAGGGTTTGGGAGCTGAAGAAACAGCATTCACAGTTGCTTTACACCTACATTAAAATATTCTGATATTAACATGTTAACAAACTAAATCCCTCATTGACTTACCTCTTATGGTGTTCATCCTTCAATACTTCAAAAATAATATTAAAACCCATCAGGATTCAGGCTCATAATGGAGAAAGAACCATTGGCAATTGTTTTTGGATGTGAACTATTTAGTGAGTTGGTCATGAGCAGAAATCATTCAAATAAGACCATAAATCACTGGATGCACAGTGCAGAAATAGTTGTGCAAACCAATAGATGGATGAAGGAAGACACTAGGCAGTGCAGCAAATTTACATAAGTCAGCAACTTCATCCTTTTAATACAAAATCTGGCAGGCTCTACTGATGAGTAAATATTACCCCAAAATCACGCACAATGGGAGAGTGATTATACAGGGTTACCATCAAAGTTCTGGGTACTCCCAAGCTTACATACATATTGGGGCAGTAGAGCTAAAGTCACTGAAGATGACGGGACTCCAAGTGAAAAACACTGCATTGTAAGGCTACAGAACATGCCCACAGAAATGCTGAACACTATCCTTATTGCCCATCTGAATATCAGGAAGGGCTTGAGATATCTTATCTAGCCAGGCGTGACTGCTGCCATAAAAAAAAAAAAAAAAAAAAAAAAAAAAAAAAAAAAAAGTGAAATCAACATCAAAAGCTGGAAACCAAATGGAAAAGAACCTCAGAAACACCTCTCAGTTCAAGGCTACTACAGCGTTATTGAAAATAAATAGAGATTACTCAAGAAGCTTACTTCCCCATTACAAAAATCTGAGCTGTTGCACAAACAAATCAAGTCAGAATGTCAAACCTCTCTGTAACCTGCTGTTTGAGAGTAGCTGCTGAAAGACAATGACCCACGATTCACAAATGGATCATTTGGGAAATCTTTGCTAAAACATTAAACACACTAGAGCAAGTTCTTATTAACAAGAACACAAATAGTGTAGAAGAAAAAAAAAAAAAAAGAAGGTAAAAGTACAAAAAGCAAAATCTTAAAGAAATTAATGTCCTGATGTGCATTTTTAGGTCAATGTTTTTTAAGGTGAAACTACGAAGGAAGTACCTCTCTGTCTTGAATAATACCTGATAAGGCTAATTGCTGTAATTATTACATGCCCATCCCACTTGGGTGTGCAATAAAAAATCCTAGGGATATACACAGGTGGTAGGTAGCAGTATGGGATACACAGGTTGTAGGTAGCAGTATGTAGGAATGTCTAATGCAGAAAAAAAATCTGTGAATAAAGAGAGCCCTATGATTGGGTGCCATTTGTAGTCCCTAGTTGTGGATTTCTGTAAGGAGAAGGAAAATAATATTTTCATCTGCCAAGGGCAAGGCTGGGTTACTCTAATCTCCAATACTTATCCTAAATATTTCTCTCTGTCTCTCTCTCTTGGTACTTTATGAATTGCCTTTAACAGTCTGTAGTGGTAATGCTTACTTATTGAGCTGTATATGCATTCAATATTGTTAAGAAAAGATGAAACAGTGGCTGGTGGGGCTATTGGTTAATAATTTTGATCTTATATCAAGGAAATAGCTGTTTTGATAAGACCCTGATCTCTCTTCATGATTCTGAGATATTTAATATAAGTCAGGGATTTAAAAAGGTGTATCACATTATTTTAATATATACAAATACACATATATATGTGCGTGTGTTTTGTTCTGTGATGTGAGGGACGTTATTTGGTAAAGATCAGTGATTTGTATTTCAGTCTGTTTGGTAATCTGCAGGGCAAATTCTGCTCTCAGGGACACGCATCCTAGTCTAATGACTTTATTATATTTACTCATATATATTAATATATATTGCAGTTGGACTACATGATCTTTGAAGGTCCCTTCCAATTGAAATACCCTATTATATTCTAATATATTAAATGATGAAAGTGACAAATAAAGGACTAGGGATAATTTCTCAACATCATGAGTATGTGGTATGAATCATTGCTCAAAGCAACGCTACAGGTTTTGATCTACTTGAGAGGGCTTTCTCCAGTAAGTTTAAAGTTCACAAGTTCAAAGGCATGTTTCATTAGAAATTAACCATGACACTTTAAAAATGAGAAGGGAATGACTCCACGCCTGAAAAACCTGGCAGAGGCCTCCTCACAAGCCAACAGACAATAGCATGCAGAGAAGTATTTTGGAGAAGAGGGCTTGACTTCAGGGACAGCACAAACAACCTTGCAGTCCCACCTTGGAAAACATGGCCAATCGGATTGTCCAAGCTTTGTTTGGAGGGCAAGGTCTGCAGCACGAGCTGTAATGCACTTTACAGCTGTCCACCTTGCACTGACCACTAGGTAGATACCTAGCTGAGTATCTAGATGGGGTTCTATTTGTACAGAACTGAGGGCTGCCCTTGTGGCAGCAACTAATCATACACCTCTGACCTTTCCTCATGCTCTTACACATGACTGATACTGTCCTGTTGTGGCTTTCAAATACATGACCCAAAACCCCAGAGCTTGCAGCTGTGGAGAGAAGTTTCTCCAGCTTTTAGTCCCAAAGTTTCCCTTCCACAGAGTGGCTGCAACTCCCAGCCCTGGGGTCTGAGCACCCTTGGGGCATCATGTAGCCCTAAAGAGTCCAAGCAAATCTTTAACTTCTCTGTCTTTTCTGGTGTGGTCTGGAAACCCTCACGCTGACGGATGGAGGTAGCAGGTTAATCCCTCAACCATAACTGAGGAAAGTGCCTGTCAGCGGTGAGGAGCGAGGCCAAGGATGCTGCCGGTCCCTGCGAAAATGCAGGAAGCCCACCAGCAGCCACACGTTCCACCAGCCAAACAGTTTCTGCTCACATGAGAGGGCCGAGGGACCCACCACTGGGGAGGGCAGGGGGCTGAGGGCTCATAACGCCTGCAAGCTGAGCTGCCGCTGCTCTAACTCCACGTGTACTGTCAGGGGTAGGCCTGGAAGGGCCATCCCAGCCCAGGACAACACTCGGCTGGTGGCGGGGGTGAGCGGAGGCCTCTCAGCCAGTGCTCTGGTGCAGCCCTGGGACTGAGGCCTGGGGACGATTGCACTTTCCCTTTCTATTCAATGCAGCTGTTCCTTGCTGTGCTTCAAACCCGATCCTCAGAAGGTATTTCTTTCACCTCTCTGGCCACCTTGTGTAGATCTGGGGCATAACACCTACGGCAGGTGGCTTTGGCTGGTGTCCCCCAGAAGTGTCAACCAGAGCCGCTGCCTGGCTGTGGAGAGAGCACCAGGCAGGGGAGCAGGAGGGTTCCTTGGGCTGTGCTTGCAAAACCTCAGCCTGGGGAGGTGTTTCCAGCCCTGGCAAAAACAGCTATGACAGGCGTGGGTAAAAACTTCTGCAAAGCACAGGCAGCAAAAGGGCTTAGAGCAACCTCCACAGCGCTACAGCAGCTTGACAGGGATCCCAGCCTGAGGTCAGATCCTATTTGGGATGGGAAGAAAACTGAAACTGGTTCAGGCAAGTGATCCCAAAATCAATATTGTCACAGCCTGGGACATGTGTGTGTCACTTGGGGCACAATGGCTGGCACAGGACAGCAGCTTCACGAGGCTTCAGTGCACGCCGCCCCTCACCAGCCTGCATGCAGGCACCCATATGCTGATGCCTGTGTCTAAGCCAGTCGCTGTAGGTCTCCCTTACGGTCAAGAAAACTCTTTCCACCAACCTGCACATCTTCCACTGACGCCCTGAATTTAATGGGTCTGTGTAAGATGCAGGGGGTGGGAGTTATGACTGTGCAATGAATTTCATATATTATTATGTTCTGCATTGCATACTAAGATGCAGTATTTCGCATTAACGGTATATCAGGCGATAACACAAACACTCCCTGCATCTGAATTGTAACATTTGTGTCAGTTTCTTTAACGGATGCAGCAAACCTGTAGCCTTTGTGTGCCAGATTATGTCCTTTCCCCCTTTTACAGAATCAGGTTTTTCCCGTACTTCCCAGAATACCACATGAAAAATGCTCTGGGCCATCTTTCCAAATAAACCCTTAATCCTCAGACATCACTGAAAGTCATTTTTGTCAACAGTGCACTATCCTGCTGGGAAAAAAAAAAAAAAAAGTAGTCACTACAATAAGCATTGGTGTCTCCACTCTCACTGTTTGGCAACTGCTGGCATTTTTACTTCATTGGTATTTTTCAAATTATTTACAACCAAAAACAACCTCAGACTTCTGAAATCTTTGAATTTGTTGTTGGAAGGTTTTCTGATTTATACCCATGCGTAACACATAAAATAACCACACCAGACAATGGGAAACAAAAAGAAACTAAATTTTCACAGACAGAAAGTAAACAGACTGCTTCATTATCCCATTTTCTCCTAGTTTACAGCTCTGATACTGAAAAAAAAGTGCAGTGCAATGTTTAAATTCAAATAAAAGAGCATCAAAAACAGAAAAATTGACCATATACATGAGACATCATTCCATGCTGTAAATTTCCCTTACAAACTGAACTTAAGTCAAAACTATTTAAAAAATTCTCCTTTTCTAAATATTGAAATAAACTTCTGACATGAAAAAAGACCAATTAATTTTAATGCTAAATCTCTCAGACGTGATTCTGCCTTACTTCACCTGGATTGAAGTTAAAATGAATTAAAAAGCTAAAGCAAACAACTAAATGATCCACTCAAAATAAAGAGTCAGCTGTTAAAAGACACTTGAAGAAAGCAAAAAACAGAAAACCACAGTGCATATCTTTTATCATATACACTATCAGTAGAAAAAGGTTTATTTCTTTACAAGGGCAATGGCAAGGTAGGACTATGGTAATATAATAAAAGAAAAATATCTTCACCATGTGAGCATGAAAGCATTAACATAACAGGCAGAGTACATAGTGTACTGTCCTTGGCGAATGTCTAGTTGGCTACTCTGGACCGTGATCCAGCAAAAATTAGAAGTCCAAATGAACTCTCTCCTAAATAACATAACCGCTTCATTTACTACAAGTAGTAGACACTGGCAGGCCATCTTCCCAAGAGTCATTGGGGGGGGCACCGCATGGCGTGGAGGAACAGGGAGACCCCTTGTTGCAAACACCCTGTGCACACGTGCCCTACCCAGTGAATTCCAATTTATTTAGTAGACGGTATTCACTGAAGAGCTAATCAATACATCCAGCTTTTAAAAAACACAGCACTAGTAGATATGACAGAAGTTGCATGACTTTATTAAGAGTAATTAGTTAAAATAATCAAGAATGCATGGATTTTACAACCTTCTAGGTTCTCAGGAAAAAAAAAAAGGCAAAGCTGATAAGCACGTGCTTCAGCTAAAGGGGGATGGTAGCAACTGGAGGCAGCAGTGGAGGAGATGACAGCACGTGATGTGACAGCGGGGCATGGCAAAGGCCTTGGGGAGGAGGTAGAAGCAAGGCACAGGAGAGCAGGGGTGAGGGGTGATAACTGACACCATGGTCTTTGTACCCAGCCCTGCCGAGCCTCAGCACAGATTTTCCCCCTCTTCCAGCTGGCAGGAAGGGGAGACAGATGAAGGCGAGGGTCTGCTTCCCACCTTCCCACCTTCCCACCAGTATCTCTACCTGGAAGGAAGCTCTTTCCGCACCCCCCTCCAGCTCCTCACCCCGATTCCCACAGTGGCCCTTTATTTGCTCAGAAAAGGGCCGTGTCTCAAAGAGGGAGTTGCGGTTTACTCTCTCTGGCCCCACTGTTTATTACACACCAGTCGTCCCTGCCAGTGGCAGCGAATGGTTTCGTTTAACCGAGAGCACAAAAACCACAACCTGGAGCAAAGCAGCTTCTGTAGCGTGACTTAATCTGAGAGCAAACTGGCCGGGATCAAAAAAGGTCACAGTGACAAAGCGGAGTTAAAAGTTGACTTAAATCAACATGCTCAAGCAACTCTGAAACAAAGGGAATAAGGAAATAATGTGACTTTTTTGATCAATACAGACTTAAAAAAATTGATAAACTGTGGTTCAAATTAATGTGTATTTGATCTATCAGCGATACTGCTTCTTTTGATCCTGCTGGTTCGACTTCATTTCTGAACTTGTGTGTGCATGTGAGATATAAATGCTAGACAGGCTTCACTCGACAGAAGCAGGCGAAATCCTCTGGTGAGAAGGGGGCTGCCTGCAAGCAGCAGCAGCTCTCTGGTGAAGTGGAGGGACTTAAAATCAAATTGAAGCTGACAGCAATGAGATCTGAGGAGAAAAAAAAAATGGAGGGAAAACAGGCTTTAAAATATAGATGCAAATGAGAGCACACGTGCATGTGTGGAGGGACGTGGTCAGGTTCCCCTCATCTTCCCTTTCTCAGGGAGCACTGTCCTGTCAAAAATCAAATGGATTAAACGTACTCAAGCTTTTTAGTGCCAGACAGTGCCTCCACTCACTTTGGGTGCAATCTGTGTGCAGCAAGGGGTCTTCCTGTTCCTCCACACCGTGTGGTGCCCCCGCAATGACTCTTGAGACTTGGGAAGAATAGGATGTGGGCACAGCTAAAGGCTTTGGTGCCATGCTCCCAGCTTTGGGTTTTCTTCAGCCTGTCCAGACACACCTTCAAAAACAATGGATGACCACTGCCAAAATTTCGCTGGAAGAGTAGTTAAATGTACTGCTGTTATGAACTGAAGTGCATATATCTGTGAAAAGAAATTTCAGCATGCGGGCTTTATAGCAGGGTAGCAGGGTCCACGAGCAATCACGTTCTGTGCATAATGTGTAATATGGAATCACTAGTGCACCAGTGCTCCACTCAGAACAACCACAATAAGCCAAATTAGGGATCCCAGTGCTACTCTATTTGTTTCTGACGACAAAATTGTAGGATAACAGAGTAATTGGGGTTGGAAGGGACCTCCAGAGGTCATCCAGTCCAACCCCCTGCTCCAAACACAAGCATTTTCCTGTTTTGTAAAGTCATTTGTATTCTTGGAGCTTTCCAGGTGGGTGCCTGTGAAAGAAGAGAGACTACTCGTGCCCAGATCTGCCAAGCGTTCTGAAAGCGGCAGAGAGCAGCCACGGCATCCGAGGGCAGGGTGGCAAAGTGTTACGACTGCGGGAACACCCAGGTCCCAAGCCTGGGCTGCGGTTCAGCCCAGTGGTCAGGACTCAGCCTCTTCATCTCTGTGGCTCACTGCAAGGATTGCTTCTGAAAACAGGCTGCTTTGGAAAGGCATTTATTTGCCCCCCTCCCTGATCAAATCCTTTTAAATTCCATGAGGTACAGTAGTCTCTTATTTTGCAAATCCCTTCTAAATCCCATTGCACAGGACCATGCTCCAAAAATCAGTCAGAAAGTTCCCCCCTTTACTCTGCAATGGACCCGCATTTAGTGAAACTTTATTTGACGTGGAGATGGCTCCGAACTACTGAGAGCTGCAGCTGTGCTGTTTGCCAGGTGGAATGCACCTCAAGTGAAGTAGGAGATGCATTTCTTCAAATTTCCTGCTCAGTTTGTTAAACAGGTTATATCTATTTTTAAAAGCATTGTATTACAAACTTTCAGGGAACAACACAAGCTTTTTTTTTTTTTCAACGAAATTAAGCAAAGCTGAAAAAAAAAGAAATACTGCATTAATCTTGGTGTCAGGAAACAAAGTCTCTAATGTCCAAATGCACTGCGCAGAATGGGAGAGAGGAAAGCTTATTGACTCTTGGAATGCAATTTTTCACTCCTTTAAATGCTCTGGGTTGTCACTCCCTATTAATTTTCACTTTTACTTACATAATATATGAACCACATAACTTACAATCACTCTTGTCCTGACGGTTTACAAAAGACGGGCAGTAATTTAATTTGATTTAATTTCTGATAGCTTAACAAAAACAATGGTGGCAACCCAACATAAGCAAGGGCTGGTGATTATTAACTGATGCTTCTACTCTGATGGGCTTTCTTAGGTGACACAGAACAGGAGAACAAGAAACATTCCTTTGTCTATTCTCCTTCGGAGAAGAGGATCTAACTGCTCTTTTTTTTTAGGTGGCACTTTTGTTCTACACAATGCAGAACACTGCAGGACTTGCTCATTTTGCAGTGATGTTAACCTCCTCTGATGCTTATGCCAATTTGAGGTGCATTCCCCAAATCTACCACTGACAGCAGACCTGACCTTGCCTAGGTGCTGTCGCTCATACAAGTCTGACTATACTCCCTGCAAGTCTGCCTTACCTTTTCGATATTCAAACCCTCGGGAAAATCCTAGCAAACAAGGAAGTTGTCCTTCAGCCTTAGAAAAATAAAGTGTTTTTTTTTTTTTTTTTTTTTTTGCACAAGGGCTCTAGGCACCCTGAAAATCATAACACAACAGAGCCAGGAAACAGTCTCAAGTTGCCCAACCTATGCATGGTAAAATTACAAGAAAAATTACTCCAGGACAAAGGCATGACGACCCTAGTCTGCTTATCCTGGCTACAGAACAAATGGTGTTGTCAACTGGTGTTTAACTTATGAGGCAATAATGATTGCTTGTGAATTTGATCCTGCAAAAGCTAAAATAATATCCTGTATTTCAGACTTCTTAAGAAAACCTTTCCTGAAGGACCCTTCTGTACATAGTAAAACAATAAACATTTGTACATTGTAAAAATCCAAGCATCGAATACTATTCCATTCTGATTTTAAAAACATATGTAGTATACACTTAGTAATAATTCTTAAAAAATGTCATTTTTATGCCCAAGAGCCAATGAGACTTGCAACAAAAAAGGAACCCTAAGGGATGGTTTTCTTACGAAAAGTTGTAAGCACCTTTCTTTCCAAGTCCAAGGGGATGAATACACAATCACTCAAATGACTGAGCACAAAACTGTACTAATGCAACGATCTGCTCAATTTATGTACGGAAAAGAACAAGAATCAGTCACACGGTGCTCTGTGGCATTTAAAAATATTCCCAAGTCAGAGCTTGTCCCAAAACTTGGGAACAAGAAACAAAGCAAGAAAGCTAAGTCTTTCACTCCACTACACAAGTTAAAAATAACTAAGAAAGCCTGAACTACGGTGGCAAGAGGACAGAGGCAGAGGCTGAGGGGAATTACAGGCATACGTTACAGCAGCGAGGAGAAAAGGGGCCATGGTTTTCTGGAAAACGTGCAGTTGAAGACCCATAAGTTAAGAGCGTGACTGAAGATCTTGCAGTTGCACAGGAGAGAGAAGCTGATGTAATAAGGGCTCAAACGCAACCTCACAGATAAATGCTTTCCAACACCTAATCCCTGCAGATACTAGCCAACGTAAAGAAAATGCCACAGGGGAAGAGCATCTTTTGCAACCTCTGCTAACCTTCAACCCAGAGCGAATGCTCAGCTGTGCATGATGTCATTTTGGGTTTACACCACCACAGATGAGATCAGAAGCTCAGTATCTTGCCTTGATTTTGGATGAGAAAGATGGTAACAACCGGATGAGTAACATGAATGTCCCCAGAGATCTTTCAGAAGCAGCAGTGCCAGAATAGCCAGGAGAAAATAGCAGGCTCTCCGTGGAGCTAAGCTGAGCCTGGTTCTCACGTACGCGGAGGACACTCTCTGGATAAAGGGACCACAGGAGAATGAACGTATAAACTAGCCCTGCTTGAAGGGCCCTGGCTCACAGGCAGCAAGCGGGTTTGAGGTGGAATTAATGCCACCTGTCCTAAGCCTCCTGCCCTCTGAAGTCCCTGGAGGTACCTGTCAGAGAGAGATGGATCCACACTGTGTATCACAGACAAAGCCCAGCTCTCCCAAAAGCGGCAGGGTCTGGGACAGAAGAGCTGGCCGTTGAAGACCACAGCCAGAGCCCCCAGCAGCTGTGAAAATCCCACCTTCAGCAGGGGTTTCCCTGCCCGCTGCTCCCACCGCCCCGCTGGGAAGGGAAGCTCCTCTCCCTCCTCCTCTCCTTCCCTGGGGCGCAGGCTCGGGCCCGAGGTCCCCCGGCTGTGCTGCCAGCCTCCGGCACTCACTCCGCCCTCCCGCGGCACTTCGGACGGGGCTTGGCCAAAACTTGCCCAGACACCCACCAGCCCTTGGCTTCCGCAAACTTTACACTGACCAAAGCGGCTTGACCGGCGAATGGCCGGGTGAGCTCCCCACGTCAAGAGCACGCCATGACCCAGCCCTGGGCTCGTCTCCTGCTTCCTTCCCACCACCGAGAGACAGCCAGCCTGCGAGACCTCCAAGTGCTATGACGGGGAAGAAAAACAACAAAAATCAAACGACTTCGCTTCTTTTTCTGCCTGCTGCCCTGCCCTACGACAAATAAACCATAACGTCACGTAGGTGAGACTTGGATCTGGGGTCGTGCCCCTGTTCCCCGACTCAGAAGCACTCCTCTGAGCCCCAGGTGAGCCCTGGCGGAGCCCGAAGCTGCAGCAGAGCCCGGCTGGCCCACGTCCAGCCCCTTTGGCTCTCGTTTCGAGGAGAGGAGAGGAGAGGAGAGGACACCATGTCACCCCACCGGTGCTGCTGGCCGGACGGGTGGCACCAGGGGGGCAGGGGGGCCCCAGGGGCACCGCATCAGCACCTGCAGCTGCGGAGCCCCTCTCCTGGCACCGACAGCCGACAGCAGCCCGCTGCCGCTGGGCTCTGACACGTGCCCAAGGGCTCACCGGGCCCTTGCTGTTTTTTTAATTTCTCCTCTTTTTGTTTTGTTTTTTTTTTTTTTTTTTGAACGGGTGTATGGCAATAGGGTGATTACATCCGGGTGTGTTCCCACACGGCAAAATCAAACAGCATTCATCACAGACGCATGATGTCAATGCGGCTTCTTATCCTGCAGTGATTGCCCGCCTGGCAAAAAGCTCCGCAAAGCCTAACAATGCTTTTGAAGCCAGCAGGCGGAAAGCAAAGCCCGGCAGCGCGCTTTCCACACCAGTGGCAAACACGCTGCTGATGTGGAAAGCAAACAGCTCCCGACGGGAGGCGAAGATAACCTCGCCCCTGGGGCTGCGGGCCCGAGCGACAGCGGGCGAGCCCCGTGCGGCGCCCCCCGGCTCGCCGCAGCCCAACGAGG
>VXAA01003127.1:294772-306628 GCA_013399115.1 Anseranas semipalmata
GGGTGAGCCCGAGGCCGGGTGGGTTCGGTGCCGCACCGGGCAAGGGGAAGCGCGTTGCCCGCTCCCCGAGTGCCGCAGCCCATCTCCGCGGGCAGCCTGGCAGCGATACGCCCGCACGGCTGTGCCCGGGTGGAAGCAGTGAAAGTGCGCTTGGCCCCGGTTTATAGCCGCAGGAGTGACTGTACGTGGAGGGAGGAAAGGTTTTTAAAATAATGGCACCTTTTGCGAGTTTCTATGGTCATAAATGAATAAACTATACAACGTCCCAGCGGCGCTGCAAAACAAAAGTCAGATCTGTTGCTCGTGCGCTGGCCAGACACTCCCTTTGCACAGGAGCCCGAGGGTGGATTTTGGTGTGAAAGGTTTGCTCGGAAGAGGAAAGCGCTAATCAAATCACTCACAGAGATTAATGTTATGACCACGGGAATAAATATTATCGTTGAGCAAATTAATACCAACATCAGAAAGCCTTTAATCCAGCAGCAGGACGTACGAGAGGTCAAGGTAGCAGGGAGAGGCAGCACAGGCAGCCCTGCGGCGGTGCGGGATGCTGCCCTCGGTGGGGAAGCGCCGTTCCCCAGAGCTGCCTTCCCCGGAGAACCCTTCCCTGGCGCGGGAGCGTTGGAAGAGTCGGCGTGTCGGCACGAAGCCGAACCTCCCCCAGTGCTCACACAGCCTCAGCCTCCCCTCCTCTTCCTCCCTGCACAGCCTCGCCTCGCTTTCTGTGAGATCGGGAACGTGGGAGCTTCCTTGCTGCTTCCTCAGGTGGGGGACCCAGGGGGAGCAAAGAAGGAGGGACGTGGCTTCCCGTTCTCCCCAGAGTGGCTGTGCTCAACCCCATGTTCTGTATACGAGCAGAAATAATACTGCTGCCCGTGGGATTTAAAAATCGTTTGGGGTTTACTCTTGTGCACTCCTGGTCACAGACGGAAACTTAGTGATGAAACCGCCTTCCCGAAACAGGACGTATCCATTACCGTATTTCCAACGGTGAATCCAATGACCTTTAGAAAGAGCTCAGCTGAACAAAAATTTACTTATGAGATGAAAGAGGATATTAGAGCTTAGAAAAACATACAAAAGCAATGGGTGTGTGCTTTTGGAAGGAATTTGTGCTGTATCTGTAAGGTAACCTCTTACGCTTGCCATGATGCAGACTGCAAGATACCACTGGAGGTATTTATTGTGAAAGTGACAATCCCCATAACAGTATGCAGATTTTTTTCTGAGTATCATACAGTATAAATATACAAATTCCTCATAACTCTTCAAGAGCATGAGAGGCAAGCGTGAGAGCAGTGAGGCAAGAAAGATGATAGCAAGATTAATTTGAATGCAAGACAAAACACATTTGTTTAAAAAATACTTGAAATAGGTTTCTCTTGGAATGCTGCTAAACATGACTTTATGAGTAATACGTATTTGTCTACTTGTCTGTTTAAAACATATGGCTTTCATTGCTTTGGAGCTTCATTTGGGTGGTCAGCATGTACATGACAAGGTACCAGCTTCTTATAGATGCTGATGCAAATACGTGTAATACATTTTTGGGAAGGGGACAGTCTTTGGTCTTCAGTGGAAAAGGGTGAAGAAGTAGGCAGCTCCCCCTGACACTTGCCTGCACTGTAAGTCTCGGTAAGCAATGTAATGCTCTTGCTTTCCAGGAAGCACAGAAAAGGTATGACTACTGTTGCAGCCAAATGCTATACGTGGACCTAGGTTAAAACCAATTAATTGGGTTAAAACCAACCAATTGGGTTAAAAGCAATTGGAGACTAGATTTGGTGCTAAGGTTGACCCTTCTAAGCTTCCTGATGCTCCAGTCAGCCTAGTAGAGCTGAGAGTCTTATGCTCTCCCGCGTTATTGGTGTAGATTGTGATTATTTTTTCAGATATTTTGTTTTAAAAATGTGTGCCAGTTGGATAATTGCTGTTGTGATCCAAACCAAGTCCCACCTTGGCTGGCCTGCAGAATTTGGTGAAATATTTAGTGAGGAAGGTTATTCATTCAGCAGAACTGAGCAGTGCTCCAGCTCATGCTATTATAAATGAAAATGATTTCTGAGTTACTGAGTTAATCATTTCTTGCTGTCTCACTACCCTCTACCTATTTTAAAGCTGTGCATTGACCTTCAGTAACAACTGAATTTCAGCCATGTTGTTGCTAGCATATATGAGTTATTTTGGTTGGGGTGAATATTTACTGTTTCTTCTAGGAGATTCAGGCATAAATAAAAGTTTAGAGGACCTCTGGGTAAATATGTTCATGGTTCAGCACCTTAATGTGTCAATTAACCACTAACAGTGTCAATAAATTGGACCTGTCAAAAATAATCCCTTCCTTGCCAGTTTTCATCTCCTGCTTTACCTGGGTGCTACAAGAAATACATTACGTGGAAAAGTAGTAAAAGCAAACTTTTCCATGCCTACTGTAGCAAAAATTATCAAAGCAAGACTGCTGTCTTCAGACATGTGTCTTATAAACTAGGAGCTACATTTTGAAATCTTACTAAAACCCTCTTCCCACTGACATCCTTTGGGTCTTGCGGGGAGGGGAATGGGCAGTAAAGGAGTAAAAATACAGGATTTTACTCAAAAGCAGAAGTTTTAACTGTTGCTGGAATTTGGACTGAGCTATTTGGGAGTACAGTTTTATTTCACTGTTGAGGAAATTTTGCTATGTCCAGTTTGGTTAGAAAGGTGGCCATCTCACCTGATTTTTAGGTAACCACAATATAGCTGTTTACTGTGAGCCCCCTAGGCTCGCTTTATAACCCTTGCAGAAGGAAAACGAGGTGCAATTAACTGATCTGTTGTAGATAGCTCTGTTAGGATGAGGTGAACGATGCCTTAGAAATGCCAGGTTTTCTCAACTAGTGGTACAGTTCAGTGAACACCAGAAGTGAACAAGCTTCTTACAGTATATGATTGCATGCTCTACAGAGTAGTTCACTCTTCCATGTGGCCACACTATTTGTTTTCTTGTAGATCCCCCCCAAAAAGTAAGAAACCGTAGATAGGACCTAGGAGAGCTTAGGCAGATGGTAGTCTTAGGTTTGGCTCTGTAAATCTTTGGTCTGTAGTTCTTTGCTGGATTTTCCTCATATCTTGTCAGAGTTAGCCCCTATACTGCGGACACGGTGACGCTTCTCTGAGTGGTGTTTTGGGTGAAGGCATCTCCGTTAGGGTGCCGTAGGGTGATGTGTGGGATTTTGATTGTGTGCTTAGGGGTTTGAGAGGGACCTGCCCAGAGCCGCTTTTCATGGCTCCTGACTCAGGACTGGAGGCTCTTGCGTGGTGAGTAGAGAAGGAGAAGGCCACAGTCAGCAGCGATTTCATATCTAAGCTGTGCTGCCAGGAGAGCAGGAGAGAAGGGCTGGCTGTTCCTTTTCCGCTACAACATTGGGAAGCATTGCTTTTTATGCGTGTTCAAAAGGTTTTGAGGTACAGCAACTATAAACAGTAAACTATAAACAGGTACAGCCAATAAACAGTTCCACTAGAAGCATTATGTCCTAGGTTATCTGACCTTTGCTAAAGGAAAATATAGGCCTTGTCAAAATATTCTGCATTAAAATAGTAATTGATACACTCAGCACAGCAGAAATCCAAAAACAAAAAGAAAAAAAAAATTCTTTGTATGCAAATAGCTGGACAATTTTTTTAGCTCAAACAAGACTTAAACCTGGTAATAACACCGAAGTAACACTTCAAGAAAAAATGTTTGAGGTGTGTTTCTGCAAGAACTGAAGGTTTCTTCTTGATCCTCTTTCAAAAATATAAAAATACACAAATTTATACATATTGTCTAAATGTATACATGTATACATTTATACAATTGTTGTATAAATTGGTATAAAAAACACAAATTGTGGTATATTATTGCATATGGAAGATAAGGGCTATTACACCTGATTATAAATATCTAAAAATCAGAACTGTAGATTTTGGTGTGATGATACCCAGTTCTGAACTCATCACCTGTGCTTCATTTATCTTCAATGGTGAAAGGGAGGTTTCTCCAATGGGCAGCTCATCCAACTACCATAGGAGCCTACCTTATATTCAGACTTATTACAATTTTAACGTTAGACACCTCAGCAGACACAAATGACTCTCTTATATTCCAGCATGAGAGTCCTATGGCAGTTACAGTTATTTCATTGCATAATCATCACGTGGACTACAGACGCGTGTTATAGACGAAAGATGTCTATATGCATGCAGACAGGTGTAGACAAATGCCAGCAGGTTGTATTCAAAGACCTGTAGCACAGCACTGAAATTGGGTAGGACTGATAAAATGGGGTGTTAAGTCCTACAAATTGCTTCTTGTGTGCTGCGTGCTATGCAAAACTGTGAATCAGTGTTTTTTGTTTTTTTTTTTTTCAAATGTTCTTCAAGCACAGAGTGCTCGTCCCGGAGCTGGTATTCCTCCAGCAGCAGCCAAAGATGCCAGCAAAGAGTGCAGAAGAAGGCCAAGCATCTGTGATAGCCATTTGCAGCTCAGGGACTGCCAGCCAGACACAGATTTCTCTTTAATGAATTTATCCTGGTTTTGCATCTGTGTAAAAACTTTTAGCATCCACATATCCTATGGAAAGGAGTTCCACAACCTTACTGTATCAACAACCACACTTTTTGTTTTGGATCTGCTGCCTTCTGTTTTCAATAGATATCCCCTAGTTCCTGTTTTAATAACTTAATTTTCTACATATTAAGGACTTTTATGCAGGGCCCTTTTGTTTATTTGTTACTCTGTAAAAGGGGGTGTAATAAGGAATGAAAACCTGGATTAGCTCTCAACATTTCCACCCACCAGAGATCAAAGAGAAAAGAACGAATGCGTGAATAGTGGCAGCGCATTTCCATTTTAAATGAGATGTAACAGGTTATGGAGAAGAACTTCTTGTGGCAGTTATTCAGCTGTGTAAGATTGCGGTGTTCCACCCTGTGTACAGTGCCGTGCAATTATCTCTGTACTTTAATTACGAGAGGCTCTCGGAAGGGAGAAGAGGCCGAGCAGTCAGTTGTCCCGCGGAAAGGTCCTGCCCCGGGACCTTCGATGTGTTCGGTTTGGAGCAAAATGGCGTCCCACACAGAGTTGCTCTTGCAGACGCTGTGCCCAATGTCACGGCATTATGTTTTTTGCAGCCCCGAATGACATAGTGTGTTTCTTAGGGACTGGGCTCACGCAATGATGCCCAGTGAAGGGTGCCATCACCTGGAAGAATACACTCTGCGATAAGGTGACATTACTCCAGCCAAGGTCTAATTCAGTTCGCAATAATTAATTAATGCCAGATGCTTTGCAGGGTGAGGGGAGCTACAGTGAAACTCATTGTGGTCCTTGCCCTCACATTAGCCTTACGTTTCTTGTTGCAGGTTACATCCAAGCCTGCAGAGGACTGATGATCTCCGCTGTCTGCCTGGGATTCTTTGGTTCCATTTTTGGACTGGTTGGGATGAAGTGTACAAAAGTCGGCGGCTCTGATCAAACTAAAGCAAGAATAGCTTGTTTAGCTGGACTGATTTTCATACTGTCTGGTAAATATACCTTATTTCTCTAAGTTTGTGTATTTGGAGTCATACCAGAGCTGCTGCTTTGTGGCAGAAATCCACACGCAATTCTACATGACTTCATTGGCTTCAAGGTCAGGCCCAAAGCTCTTCTGCTAGTTCCACTGAACGGTTTGTCTTATGCTTTTCAGGGCTGTGCTCTATGACTGGTTGTTCCCTGTATGCAAACAGGATTACGTCTGAGTTCTTTGATCCTTCTTTTATTGCACAAAAGTGAGTATTTTCATACACCTTGAAATCTTTCAAAAAGTAGACCTTAAGTTTCATGCTGAGTACCAGAACCCATTTATACAGAAAGCAGTTGCTTCTCCTGTTGGGTAGAAATGGAAAGTGGGCTTTATTTATCCATATTTAATCATATTTTCCAACTGTAGTAATTGTGTGCTGAACTTTAATAAGCTAACACCTCTCTGTAGAGTGATGGGTCTGTAGTCTTTGTGCCCAGGCTTATCACGGCTTGGCAGGACTCTGCAGTACTTGTCCTAGAGCAAACTGGGTTAATCAGGAGTTAAGTCTGTGTTTACGTCAAAGATGCAGAGAAGGCATTTCACAAGATAGGTGCCCATTAGGCACATAATTCAATAAATAGGAAATAAATAATTTCTTTAAGCTTTTGGTAGAAGGTGGTTTCCATAAAGGTGTCAAACACTGGGCAGTCTTGAGTCCATTTGAAGACAGGTTTCTGCAGGTTCTGTGGACTTCTTTTGCTGACATATTTTCAAATCCTGATGACTAAAATTTGCATCAAAAATCTTTTCATAAACCTCAGAAATAAAGCACTAATGTCAATGCTTTAACTGTACATGTACTTAAATACAAGGGAGTGTGTGTTTATAGAATTGCAGGATCCATACCAGAAATAATGAGCATCCCTAAAGACTCCCCTTAAAGCTGTGTGAGTGCTCAGGACCTTCGAAGGCAGCAATTCATGAACCAATGTTTGGATTCTGGATTCACATTTTAGCTACCAACTTTGAAAACATTGGCTGTAAATTAGAGCATCATAGACTTTCCTGCTGTGGCTTCTTACGTAATGTAGGCTTTCTTTGTGGTGATTACAGAAGATGTCAAGCTTTGGGTATAAATTTCCCTGAGACCCAAGTAAGGTACCCTGAGCCTTTCCCTTTCTTTTTGATGGAAAGAGAACAGTCTGACTGACTAAATAACATCAGTTGGATCCACATTTGCAGTAGGGCTGACGCTGCTTCTCTTCTCTTGAAAGCAAGTTCATATTAGTTTCTTCCATAATTCTGATATAGTTTCTGCTTTGATATGTTAAGGACAGGATCCAAAGGCCACCAAAAGCAACAAGGATGTGAGCTACTGTGAAGAAAATGGAGACTGGCTATACAGCCAGAAGTTAATTATTCATCAGGCTTACTGTTCCCAGTGAAAAATACCTTCAGCGTTGCCAGAATTCCCTTTCCTTCGTTGTGTTCCTACACTGTTTTGTTGCAAAACGGCAGGCAGAACTCACGGCACAGTTTTACTGCGAGCAAATGAGAAATCCAATTTAAAATATTAAAGGTCATAAAACATTTTCTGCAGAAATTTCCTTTCTCCTGAACAACCAGCATAGCACAACTGCCAGCACACATAATTGCGACTGCAAAGATAAAGGTGGAGAGGAAAGCTAGAAGTTGTAATTGGAGTTGCACACGATGTACATGTGATGTAGCTCATGCAGTGATCTTGTGTCAGATTAAGATAAAGGTGGCATTTGACTCCTTTCTCTCCGAACCAATATAAAATACGTTGGAGTAGTTAATTTTGTTGCCTTCTGGGAAGTCTTACTTTGATATACATTGCAGAAGCATTTAATAAGCCTTGCTGGTATATTGTGGAAGTTTGGCATTGGCTCTTAACTGAGAGAGGACGCTGCTTTGGGTTTCAGCTGTTCGCTGTTTGGTGCACATTTTCTCCTGAAGATATTCTGGTAGAGAGAGGCTTGAGATACCATTAATGGAAAAATTAATGACACGGGATGTTCAGCATCCTTTCGGCTGTCAGAATTTCCTTCAGGTCTTCTGCGTGGGGAAGAGGCACCCTGAATATGTACAGGTGCAGGAGGAATCAGAGACCTGCCTAAAGCGGGTGCCCAAGAGACTTCTGATTTGAATTTATGTGTAGCTTAGCGAGGAATGATAGTCACCTCTGGGACACCCTAAAACCAGCCTTACTTAGAAGGAAACCTTAGGCTGGATTTTATGTTCCAACACAATAGTTTGCATTACGGATTTAAAACAGCTCCAAAAGTGTTGTTCGACCTCACACAATAACACATGCAGAGTGTTGGTGACAGCACGGGATGCCTCAGTACTCGCAGCCAAGCTGGATTTCATTTTTCTTCAGACACCTCTAACAGAAGAAAATCTGTGCTTCTCTCTGTTCTGCTATCTTGCTAATGTTGCTCCCACAGCTTCTCTTAGGAAACTATTTTGCCACTTTACTACTTCTAATAAAAAGCTTTTCTAGTCTTCATCCTTTTTGTCCCTTGCCACGGTCTGAACTCTATAATCATGATCATTCTTCCTGATGAATGGAGTTAGTTTACCCAAATTACCTAACTTCCCTTTTTTATAGAGCATTGTTTCCCCTTAGCCTTCTGTTCTCTGAATTGGTCGTGCACAGTTCACTCAGTTCACCTCTTTGCACTGTCCTGCTGTCACATTGCTTTGAACCTATTTTTCATTTTCCATGAATCTTAAGAATTAGACATTCAAAGTACGGATTTCCACTGGGCAGTTGCATTGATTCGTTGAAAAGTTAGGTATGTTCTTTACACGTGTACTGGAGTTCATCCAGTTGGCTAATGAAGCTTCAACTGGATTGGCTTCTTAATTGCTGGAAAAACCTGGACTGGATAAAATCCAGGGAGCCATACACAGGTAGATATGCAATTGAAAATTCCTTATAAGCACCAGTGTAAATCAAAAAGTCTTTTGTGTATGTGAAGATGTGGAGGAAAGACCGATTAGGCCAGCTCTGCAACTCATTAGCATAGCAGTGTGGCAGTCACCAGGAAGGGTCCGTAGATGCCATCTGCTTATGCATGTTATAGTAAAATGTTGCTTTGAAAGTACAAACTTTCCAAGTTTGACCAAGATCAAAGACTGGACTCTGTTATCTTCTGCTTCCCAACTGTTAGGCAACAGTCAGGTCACCCCTTTCTACCCAATTAACCCCAATTTAGTCTTGATTTCCTTTCTGTACAACTGAAGAGCTTCAAGAGGGGAGGTGGCACTTGGTTTCCTTGAATCTCCCACGTTAGCCTCAGGCCAATAGCTTAGTGCTGCTAGATGGAAGTGTGAAAATGAACTAGCATTTCCCACTTTTGGGGCAAATGGTCTGGCAGTGAAGTTGTCACAGCAGCAGCCTTCCTGGGTCTTGGTCCAGCTGTGTCCTCCAGCACTCTGCTCTGACGTTCGTGAGAAGCCTAACCGTGCTCCATGTGCCCGAGGTGTGCGCTGGCAGCACCCGTGCGTGGCATCCCCAGCGTGGGCCTTGCCTCACGCCACTTCACATCGGGGTTCATGGCTTTCATTTGCCTCTGCAGCTTGCTGAAAGAGGCACCCTGAGGCTGCGATTCTGCAGGCGTATTTTAGAAGCGTGCTTTGAAGTCAAGTGCATAAGTTTCTTGCATGCTGACTATAGCGAGAGCCTAGGTGTTGAGCTCTGATGCAGATATCTGCTTTCAGTCAGAGAACTCCCAGATCTTGAACAGACAGAAATCTGCTCAGTCTTGTGAAAACTGTAGCACGTGGCTGGAAACAGCATAATTAGAAATAAAACAAGGTTTGGCAGATTTTGAAGACAACAAGGGGCTGGATGTAGAATTTTCCAGTGTGAATGGAGAACTTCTGGGGGAATTTGATCCTTTTGTAGCAAGGGACGATAAATAAAAACTCTGCTTAGGATGGTGTGGATGGAACATGAGAAGGAAGTCTAGACATTAGAGCACTCGCAGGGCTGTCACGTCAGGTGCAAGCCCCTACCAGGTGGCCTACCTCTGAGCTCTGAAGTCTCCATCTCTTTTTGGCAGTAGGTCTCTGAGTCAGAAATGACGTGAACTGGGGGTGTCCTCAGCTTCTAGGTACTGATTCTCTATATGTGGCTTTTTCTCACACTATGACTTTTTTTTTTTTTTGTCTGTGCTTTACCTCTGGGTGAAATCTCAAGAAAACAGAAAAGTGACTTTTTGTTCTCCAGCCAGTGCTCACCCTCTTGTGACCTATTCTACAAGCCGCTCTATCATTTTCTGGGTGTCTGGACTCACAGGGAATTTTTCAGTGTTTCCACGGTGTCATCTTTGTAAAGATGAGAGTTTTGTAGAACAGCTTAGTGGTGTTTTCAGTTGTATATTTCAACTAATGTTAAAATAGGATCTGTTCATGGTCAGCATGTTCAGAACTGGCTCAAAAGCATGCAGCTGCAAATTCCTTCTGTTGTACAGGAAGGCTGACAAGCCAAGGATTTTGTTAGAGTGCTTCAGAAGAGCTCACAATAAAATTATTAACAAAGTTTGAGTAATATACAGTAGAGCCACTTGAATGATGACTGTGGCTGCACAGGGGATAGGGTCCTGTGCTCTCTACACAGGAACCTGACAGTCAGAAGGACAAAAAGGCTTCCTCAAGGAGCAGCTGGAGCAGGGAGGAAGGAGAGAAGACACGCAGACTGTCCTAATAGTGAGGAGTATGAGTCCCTGGAGACTGCTGGGCCTGCAGTCTAACACAGGGCATCTTAAAAGTGTTTTAAACAAGAGCAGCACCTTAAAGAGCTGGGGAATGGAGCCAACAAACGGCAGCCGTGGCTTGCTGCTAGTCCTGAAGCTCCACAGCTTGGTTTACGGCTGCCTAGCTTGAGCAGGAGGAGGAAAAGGCCCTTATTTTCCTTCATTTACAACTGCTGCTTTAGGAACTTGGACTTATCCTTATGTGACAATGCTCCTAAAGCACCACCACCTCCCCTCAGGAGAAAGGGACACACCGAAACAGTGGGTCAAACTGAGCAGTGTCTGGCTGCAGTCAAATGGAGACCACTCCTGTGCCCAGGGCCTGGGAGGGGAGCTGCGTCTCCCAGCCCGAGCCCAGCGACAGGACTGGAGAAGCAGAAAGTTGCAGGCACATGCACGCGTGCATGCATACACACAGGTGCATCTGTATGTGGACACATATATTGCATATGTGTATTATATATGCATATAAAAGCCTCATGTTGTACGCAGGCTGGAGAGAAAGAGGGAGAAATGCTGCGAGCCAGAGGGGAGAGTTAAGGATAAGGAAAGTTGTAGGCAGCAGCTCAAGTCACCAGCCTAAACAGCCTCAGAGGAGGGCTCAGGAATGCCACGGTCCAGCCTGGGAAACAATGGGAACAAATTGGAAATGGTCCAAGGGACGGGAACCGTGCAATGTAAAGGGACCGAGGAATCGGAGAGCCCCTCAGCCATCAGACTGGGAAGAGATCTGGAGAAGCGAGGCGGCCCACCTGGCTGTGCCCGAGAGGAACGCTGCAGAAGTGCGCCTCAGGGACAGGTCTGCCTCTCGCATACAGGGGAAGTGATGAAAAGAACCCGGGCAAATGTCAGAGCTGCTGATTTTGCAATGAATAATGTGTGTGTCAACTGAAAAAAAAACCTCAGGAAAAAATAGTAGTTCTTTTATTCTGAAAAAAAAAATGTTAAATTCATTCTTTCTTTCTTAAACACGTTTATTAACTTCCTGTAGGTATGAATTAGGAGCAGCTTTATTCATTGGATGGGCTGGAGCTTCACTCTGCATAATTGGTGGCAGTATATTCTGCTTCTCAATAGCTGAAAACAGTAAATCTCCAAGGTAAAGCACAACTTGCACTTACTGAAAGAAATCAATACTAGTGCATTTGTACCTGCTATATTATGCAGTTTGATTACTTTTCAGAAACACTTTGCAATGAGGTCAGAAAAGGATTGCTTGCATGAAAGAAAATAATGGGATTTATAATTCTCTTTCCATCATGAATGTAATTAAGAAAAGCCAATGACTCAGTAAAAATACTTGTATTATAAATACTTTACAAATTTGCTACAGCTGGAAAAAGTGCATTCACGGATGAAGGAATAGTGGTCAGGTCACCTTACAGATGTGAATAGACAAGTTTGTTTAATCCCAAATCATCAGATAAAAAGTGAGAGCTGACAGACAGCGGTGGTGGTGGTGGGAGCTCCAGCAGCAGAAGAGGGGTGATAATGAACAGGCACAGTTGGGGGGGGGGGGGGGCGTGTCTTTCGTGGGGCGG
>VXAA01003127.1:315194-341035 GCA_013399115.1 Anseranas semipalmata
GGGAGAGAGAGAGAGAAAGATAGGAAAAAAAAGTTCAGAAAAGTATTTATAATTTGAACTTAATAACAGCTTTTGTGTTGCAAGCACCAAAAATGTTTTCTTCAAAAACACAAGAAAACAAAACATACGTGATACTAGATGTCTTTCTGGAAGCTCCATTTCCAAAAAGCTTCCTGGACCTAAAAATAACAAGACAAGTTATTTCAAGGCGGACAGTCAACTAAATAAGCATGAAGTTTATTGTTTGCACAATTTTTACAATATGTTAGCATGAAACAGTCACATCGGTTCCAAAAAAGCAAACCCACAGGGGACTGTTACCTGAGGTATGAGGACTATGAGAATAGCATCTCTTACTTTGGTGTGGATGTATTCTCGGTGATGGCTGTTCTTTGTTCAGCTGGGTGGGCAGCTGTTGAAGACCTTTTTACTGGTTTTTGTGGTATGGCAGATGAGGAAATTCCCAATTGATTGAACTTCTGTTTACCTACAAAAGAAGTTGTCTATCTCATTATTAGAAACAATGCTTGGCATCTTTTATATTAACATCTCATTTCTTTCTAAAATTAAAGATGTCTCTGCTGTAGATTATGGTTTTATAGAAAAAAGGAAAAAAGTAATTTTTTTCTGCAGAACAGTTCAGAGTTACCATATATCCAATATTTCCAATACAGAAGCTAAAATTTCTGCAATTAAACACCTTTATTGGTATTAATTATTAATAACCCTTTAGAGGAAGCTGTTTAGTTGGCCTTAACTATATAGAATAGTTATGTGAAAAATTATGAAAGCAGCTACACAGAAGCGTTTCAAGATAAAACCTTAAGCACCACAGTTATAAAACTTAATAAAACTAAAAAATTAAAAAAAATAAAAAACCTTCTGAAGGAATATGAGGACTGGAAACAGTTCTATTACAAGATGATGATTTCTCTTCAACCCTAAAGCTGACTTGGCGTTCAAGATACTCTCGAATTCGTTGAATGTCAGGCTCTTGCTTCTGTTTGTGTTCTCTAGCAGATTCAACAGCACGCAAAATTTTATTTAAGCGATCATTTGGGATACCACGAACACCCTAAAGAAACAAATTGTATTGTAAACACAGTGGCTATTGTTTCTGGGATTTATATCCTACAACCATATACATTATTTTAAACTTCAAATATTACAAAGCCTGTAGAAAAATCACATAAGGTGAAAACACTGCGTATCGTCCACAGCTGTAATTTGATGCAAATTGCCTCAGGTTAATGAATTACACTGATTTATAACGGTTGGAAATCTAGCACTGGATTTTCTAGGTTGACGGTTGTGGTACAGAACTGAAAGAGAATAGCAAAGTGGGACAAATGTAACCTCTCTTTTAAAGAACTCAAAATAATCTCACTGCTTTAATTCCCAAGGATTCCAGCTTCTCCTCCAGGGCTTGCTCCAAAACAGCTCTTAATTCTCTAGTCAAAGAAGGATCAGTCTTCAAAGCATTTATTAAATGTTGGTTACTTCTACCTGTTTTATGATCACCTTTCTCAATTTCTGAAATAAGAATAGAAAAATGCATTTAAGACATTTGAAAAATCCACAGTACACGAGACAGTTAAAAACTGCATTAAGGCATGCATTTTTTACAAACACCATAGACGTACAAGTGCACTTTTTGCCTACATGGAGTTTGTATTCTTTTTAAAAATCTGTGGCTAGCTTGCTAGCTTCACTTGGAAACTATAACTCAACATCTAGTACCTGCCATCACGTCTTATTTTTTCCTGTTACAGAATAACTGTAAAGATATATGCTTGAATATTTAACAACAAAGATCTTTACTTTTAGAACTGTTCTTTGGAACTTCTGATAAACAAAGACTGTCTTCCGATAACTAAGTCCTCTAAAAGTGGTATTTCAGATCAAAGCTAAACTCCAGTGGGAATTAGAACAGGAATACGACAAACTTGTTCTCAAGAAGAGCTTCAAGCAACATCATGTTCTCTGACAGAAAACACCTACTGAGCTCGGATCTTTGGAAAGTTGTAATGCTTTCAAAAATCTCGGTTAAAAACAAAACCGTAGTATGAGGCAGACCGTTTCACAGAATACGCAACTGATACTACTTATCTTTAAAACTCTTTCAAGGACAAAGTTCAGTTTCATGTTTTCTTCCATGCAGGTCTATGATACCATACATACTAAAAAGCAGACAGAGAACTTTCTACCTCTTTTCCTTATTTTAAGTGCCAGCAAAGACATGAGCTCTTACATAAGATATAAAGAATCATCAAGACAGATTCTTAACCTAAATTAAAGACTGATATTTAAGTTAAGCCAAAATATTATATGGTCATACAGGAGAGTAAAGAAGCAAAACACACCTACTTGGAACCTGACTGTAAAGCGTCTCTGGTAAGAGGGAAATTTTACCAAATGCCACTTATACACCAAGTGAACCAATAATCAGAGGGACCATGGTACCCCCTTCTGTCTGGCAGCAGTCAACAAAGACTGCAAAGCATACACAGGGGTGTATACAACATCCCAGGAAAGCATGCTGTAAACCGCACTCCCAACTTTCCACCCTGAAATAAAAGGTAAATCTTGGGCAGGAGCTTCTCTCTTTCCAGTATGCTTTACAGGGCAGTGGAATCATTTGCCAGCCCCCAGACAAGGATATAACTGAAGGAATAATCCCATATTGTGACTTTCAAAAAAAAAAAAAAAAAAGAACCACTTTTCCTATTACTTAAAAAGCTGTCCCATTTAGTTTTCATTTTTCTTTAAGGGAAAGATAACCATCCAGAAGAGGACTCAAAAAAGCCGTAATGTACCCAAAGAATATCTAGGTTGTTTTGAGGAAGAAGCTTCTGATGGATCCTGGAAAGAACTCTAGAAAATTAAAACTGAAAGAGTCCAGCTACCACGCTAAGAGATCTGTATTGAAGAGGACAGCATCTAGCTGAAATCTTATCTGGCCTTGGGAACTCTGTGGACAACTCCTTACCTGACAGAGGTGGGATTAAAAGTGATTTAGCTGGAGAGCTGAGTCCTAGAAGATGCAAACGACTGGTCGGTGCAGAAAGGCAGGACTACCAGACTATTGCCAACCAGGAAAAGGTGCATTACGTAGTATGAAATCCTCCCAGAAAGCCTGATGTGAGACATCTTACATTTTAAGTGGAAGGCTCCAAGGAGCTTACTGAAAATCTTGTTCCTTTCCGATGTTAATCCTTACAATAAAATAGATCCATCTAAAATCATTTTTTAATTCATAATTACTTCACACTAATATGGGTAACAAGACTATCCAGCATTATCCTAATTAATGACAGTATTAATTCTTGCTAATTAACTTAAGCCAAATCCTCTTTGCAGGAGCCAACTATTTAAGGAACCGTTTTCTTACTAATTTTTGCTTAAAACAAACAAAAAACACTACCAGATTTGACAGCTTTGGAGACAAGGGACCTTAAGCGTGGTCCACTGTCTCAGCTCCCACCTAAGCGTAAGAAACAATCTGCCAAGTCAACACTTTTCACACTCTCCCTTATAAATGGCTGACACTGAAAGCAAAACAAAAAAATCTTGGTCTATCCTTTCAGACTGCATTCTTTCTTTCTTTTGCACTGCAGGCCATGCCTTTAGGCGCAGCAGAAGAATCGAAGACAATCCATCAAGAGAGAAGATGGCAAGCAAGAGAAATAGCAGAAAGAACGGCAAAAATGTAAGCAGTCCTTATTTCAGATAGTACAGAGTCACTGGGTTTTCCCTGGGGAAATTTCTCACTTAAGCATAGATGTATTCAAATGACACTCGATTTCAAAATAGCATTATTCCTTCGAAACTTAAATTCACTGGCTATAAGGTTCAAGACTGATATTTATTTTTATGCACAGCACAGATTATTATGCTATTCAGTTATTGGGTTTTTCATCTAAAGTACTGTTAGCTTCCTCCAGTAGAAGACCACGCACGATGAACCAACACTTTTTGTTCTGTCACTGTAAATGTGGCCTCGTCCAAGATTTCCTCACGTGAAGCAGAGGACCAGCTGCCAGCACTGGGTTGGTACCTATCAACATGGGGCAACAATGACCAACACTGGGCGCAACCCTGGCTGGAGTTGTGGCTGCTTAGAGGTAGGCATAACTTAGATTACTTGCAAATGTATCTTTGGTCTATCTATAAAAGTTGGCAGCTTCAACCTCCACTTCACCACAAACTTCCTTCCTCTATCTGAGCTATTTATCCGCTTATGCCAAGTATGAAAAAGAAGTGAGCATACACTGCAATAGCATCGACACTACCAGATTATACCAAAGAATTTCCTGGTAAGGGGATATTCCTCATCAATCATTTTTGTTCTGCTTATCTCAAGTGCCTTTAGAAACATGGAATATGCCTGCTTTAAAGAGTTAAGACAGATTTCCACAAAACCATATTGAACTTGGATAAGGAAATCATAATATTTACAAGCACCAGTGGCAAAAAGGAAATTGACACATACAAGGAATGTTCCCACCCAAACCAGATAAGCATATTCAAGTACAATGAAAAATACTGAACACATCAAATAATATTCACATTTTTATTTTCAAGAAAAACATGCCACTACATTTCATTCTGAATCAACCATTACCTTTTTCCTCTTCTGAAAGCTCCTCTATGGGCTCCAGCATATGTATCAAAGGGGCCTGCTCTAATAACGAGGAAGAACAGGAACACCAGACAAACAGGACAGAAGAAGGTCAAGGTGCAGAGAGGGAAAGTAAGGCAAAAAACACACCGATATCAATTTTCCTGACTGCTGACAACCTGCTTAACAATCACAAACCCAATGCAATGTGACTTTTCATAGTCATAAGTACTGCCTTGACGGCAAATGTCTGTAGAGGAGACCCTAATACAATAGTTACGTCAGGAGTGATTCAGTTGCCTAAACATTGCTGGCTTGTGTCATCTCAGATGCATCAGCTTTAAGCCACCTGCACAGGGCTAGCTGATATGTCAGAGAACTACAGAAAACCCATGTCCTCCTGGAATGGTATCCAGAAGCCAAGTGGGGTGGTTTTAGGCATGTACAAAGACAAGGCCAGCTAGGGTTAAGTAAATGAATACCGTCATTCGTTTGTCATAAGAAGCATTTTCATTTTTGAATGTATTTTTAAAATATTGTTTATGCGCAATTTGATATTAAAAGTTTTCAAAAGGCAAGTGAAATGGATGGATATAGAAATCCTCAAAAAAATACACGTCAAAAAATGTGTTAACTCATTAATCCAGAGAATTAGTGAACAGTGAGTCCATATGTGCAAGGGAGAGAAAATTTATCTAGAGAGAGAGATAAAATTTCCAGCAAAATCTATTAAATATTTGATGACTTCAAAATAGTGCAATTCAGTATTACCATGTGCTTTAAAGAAATCTTGAAACATCCTCTGCTGAAAAAAGCTTGCCAAACATATTGAAATTGTTATTCTATAGACTGTCAGGAATAACTGGCTTTATACAAGTGAAGCCAGAGTACACTTTATTTACAATTTTATAGACTTCAGAGATACATGAATATGCTTTCGTGTAGATTAATATAAATTAAGGTTTTTAAAATGTTAATATTCACCTTCCATAGATAAATTATTTCAATAAAAATTAGAACTGGAGTTTCTTCTAGGGTTTATAATAAAAACAGAGAAATATGCAAACTATACTTTCAGCATTCAACTACTGGCAAAATAGGAGAAAACAATTTATTGGCCAATATTTTGGGCCAACATACGTTTGCCCCAGCCTTCACAAGAATCCTTTGGCACTCTTAAGTGGCTGTTACGCTGTACTGTTGGAAAGGGAAGAAGTGACATTACTGTAAAGATGCCTGCTCTTCAGCACTTCTTGTACAATAGGGTACAAGTATGAATGCACTGGGATGGGTTATCACAATGAAATGAACACGTGGAGCTAAATGACACGATGTCACATCTCCCAACATTCCCCACCTGAATGGGGACTAAAAAGTGTGCTGTAAACCTTTTAGTATGGTAGCTGCTCTCTCCATGCTTTCTGTAATTGCACTTACATTCTTGGAAAAGCCTCTCACCTGCTTTTCCAAGCAGGTTACAAGACTTAAGATTTGCTCCCATACAATTTGTGCTAAATAAAAACTTCTAAAAGATGCTTCTTATACACATCACACGATGTTAAGAAGATGCTAACGTCAGTATATTTTATGGAAACACTTAAAAGCAAAACTCTAAGAGATGGATTGACAAACAGGTTTCTAGTCTTTCAGTCCCTAAGGCCATAAATGTAACAGTGGCCAGAGCATTAGCGGGCATTGCAATATGATCCCCCATACTACTGAACTCCTAAAGCTGTTCCTGATGCAAGGTTGCCCTGCACCAACTAGCATTGTCCAAAGCAGCATTCACAAACAGTTTGGGAACATTTCGAAAAGTCTGCAGTGACTCCATTTTGGAGGAAAGAGCTTGAAGCACAGATGAGGGATGCTCTAGTGGGATTTAATTCCGTTGCATGGGCACAGGCCTCAGTTTGTTGGCTGCACCTACTACACGTCCAGTTGCTATGTAATTGGATTTAATCTACACTCATTTTCCCTGTACTTTACTCAAATTCAATCTGCTTAAAGCAGCTGACTCATCTCACCACAAGCCCTTCTCAGGTAACTTAATTTTACAGGAAAAGGCCAGTCCCCAGAACTCAGACCTGAAAATAATCTGCTGATCTGGAATAAAGGTATATACGTATCTTCCCCAGTATACTAGAAACACAGGAAGTTAAAACCAGTAAAAGAGGAGTTGCAAGAGCAAAACCAAAAATGTATTACTGCTATATATAATATTGTTGTGCACTGCATGATGACAGAGGAGATGAAATCCTAAGACATGGGGAAGTGGAACATCTGGAAACACCAACTTTTCCAGTGTAAGCAGGCCTTTCTTTCTCTTTACAGTACACATATTCTGTGAGATATTTATTAAACATCATCCTGGAATCCAACATAAGAAAAAGCAGCTTGGTTCACCACTCCCCTGGTTTACAGACAGGTGTAGAGATGACCCCCTAAGGAGCCACACTCCATAAGTTTGCCAGTGATGTGCTTCTTTAGCAGTGTGATCAGACCTCTCAGCTCTTACCTTAGTGCACATCCTTGAAATCAGCAGCATCTAAGTATTAGCAAGCTTATTGTTAGGAATCATTTAAATCTGACAACCCACCTAAACCTCAAAGACTTGAGGTCTTTGCTAACTTCAAATCTAAAAATATCCCGCTGATGCAGACCCAAATCCTAACTACTCTGAATTATGGTAACCTTCTCTAGTTCACCAAGACCTTTCTGCTCAAAATCTCACCAAGCCACAATCCAACTTTAGCCTTAAACAAGTAATCGTTGCAACTTTTGACTTAAGTGGAGCCAGTTACCTTCCTGTCAGTTATCAGTCCTAAACCTAGTTCAGCTGATGCTAGCAGACATTGCTCTACATCAACATCTTCAACATCAGACCTTGCTGGCCAGGATCTCACTCCTAGCTTTCGTCTTAGCCTGAGCATTGAGCTTAGACAGACTACTACCTTCCCTTTTGGACCCACATCTAGATATAAATGACTTGCTCCTGGCCACTACTCAGTTCCCTGCTCCAGATGAACACATCTAATGTGCACCCAGACTGTGTCTGTGCCTTACTGGAAATGGATGCCAGAAGGCTGAGGCAAGGAAGGAGGCATGCTGTGCTCCAGTGGATCACCTGCGCTGGACTACCAGGGTACTGGTAGAACTGGAGATTACATCAGTCTTGCAGTTCAGATGCAACCTCAATTACACTTTGTTCACTGACACCTTTTGAACTCTGACTCCCAGATCCACCCCTTTCTCAACTATAAAATAGATAAATATCAACTTCATACTTCAACCTATTCAGGCAGGCTCTGCTGCTGCTATGTTGCTTAATTGATCCTTCTTAACTCAGCCCAACCATAACTCTCTTCAATGTCTGCTCTTCAGTGCTGATCAATGTCTGCCTAAGCCTAATTCTAACCCACGCCCAGTGATCCTTGTAAAACCCTTGCTCAGCAATAACCAGATGCCTCTGGGTGATACCAGCCCTTTGCAGACCCTGCCATAAACCAAGTTCTTCTGCTGGCCTGAACCACTTTAACTCCAAACCTAATTCTATTTGGTCCTCCCCAACACCTGACCCTAACCAAATGACTCAAAATGACACCGTTGCTAAATCCTCTGCCTAGCCTAGTGGCAGATTCTAGGCACATCCTCACTGTATGTCATCAGTCAACCTCAGTCCCAAACCTGATTCTAGCTTTCCCACCAGCTTCAGACTTGAACCTAACTAAATGGCAGCTGCCAACCCCAGTCTTAATGCAAACTGGTTGTGGTCATGTATCGCTGGCTGTTGCTGGCCTGAATCCAGCCATATTCATACTAGCCATTATTAAGGCCAGCAACCTTAAGATGACCTCCACAGTGATGGAGGTGTTTACCCACAACTTCCAGACCATCTCTTCTGAAAGCTAATGTGTGGAGAGATAGCTGTGGCTGGCATACTTGGATAAATCATTAAATTTCTGTTTTAAATAATATTTGAAGACAATTTCCATGCAGGTGGAATAGGAAAATATATTTAACAATAATGAAGAATTCAGGTTGTGTATATTTCCATCATACAATATATTACTTGTCTGTTCTTATCTAGTAGTTTAAAACAAAAACAACAACAACCACAAATAAAAATAAAACCCAACACAATATTCTCATAGTACTACTAGAAAACCAGTCTACTGGTCAGTATGTGAAGCAGAAATCCTGCCTATTTACTCTGAAATATGAAATACTAAGTACTTTTAGCCCAAACAGAAGTGTTACAATTGTCCATAGTGGAGTAATGCCCATAGAAAGCACCTTGCAAGTGCCATATGAAAACCAAGAACAAAATGTAGAACTTGTTTGCTGTAAATTGCTGCACTTCTTAAAGATGTACGGAATGTAAGCCATGGTTACAGTCATTATTTACTCCTTGAATTTTCTTATTTATACTCATATTTCACATCCAAGGAGCTGCCAGACAATCTGTGATTCCTGTCATTTTGACCATCATTTTTGAATCATGTATTTTCCTCCTAACTAATCAATAGAAAGCCATGTACTGCACATAAGCAGCATAAATATCACTTTTAAACCAGTATTCTTAAATTTAAATGATAAATTTTAGACACTTACCTGAAGCCTCTAAGTTAGGAACCTAGTCATCTCAGACTCCTTCTAGTCAATGGAGAGACACAGGCAACTTCAAAGAACAATTCAGATCTTAGTTCAGCTGAACCAAACTCTGAAGGTGCCCCTTTTCTCTGTTAACTAAGAAGACTACTTAGACTAAATTTTCCTCAGTTGCTTCAGTTATGTCAAGATTGAGTCATAGGTTTTAATGGACAGTCCAATTAATATCTTTGCTTTTTAGCTACTGTCTTCAATTCCACCTAGTATCATTGACCTAACAAAGATTAAATATTGAACAAGTATCAACATTTCAAGAGCAATATAGGAGTCAAAGTCCACTTAAAAAATAAATAAATCATAATTCATCTGTTGCCTTTTCACGAGACTGAAGCTATCTTTGGAAAGACTTAAGTTATATCTGCGCAACACTACCACTAGCTCAGAACTTGAAGAAGAACAGTCAGCCAGGATGGCATTATAGGCACATTACTATCTCTTCAGGAAATCTGCAACGTTAACACAAAAGCACCAGGCTAATTATTCCACTTTACATCTAACATACCTCACTTGTAATTTGGGTATCTTTTTACAGCATTTGTAGATGTACAGAAGTAATCTTAGGATGCAAAAGCGTCCAAGCAACTTTGTAAAGTGTACTTAAGTTCAGATAAAAGAGCCTTTCCCAGAATTAATTTTCTTTCAAACAGGGAAAAAAAGGAAAAGAAAGCTATTCCATATGCAGGCAATTGTTTGGTAGGAAAACTACAGCTCTTCTGATTTCAGAGATGCTGTATATTAAATAAATTCATGTACAGAAGTTACCAGCAAGCACTTTCATTTCCATAACAGCATGAGATGCAGCCATGATATCTTAATTCGGTATGTAACTCAACCCCTTGAAGAGTCCTGAAACTTTCGGGAAAGTTACTATAATTTCTGCTAACCTTCATATCCAGAAATTAGGTAGGGTAAGTTTTAAAAAAAATCCGGAAGGGAAGAAAGGGGACAGACAGAGAGACCTGCAGAGATAAATAAAATAATCATCAGCACAGGAACCTGAAGGAAACACCTTCTTTGAGGTTTCATAATAAAGTGATAGTGAATCTTTTGTATAGAAAAGGCTGTTCCTGCTATTAATATCTTGAGAAGTTGCATAAGGTGTCAAAAAATTTGTATCTGGAGAAGTAAGAAATCAGGAAAAAAATCTGAATGAGCCGATCTAAATTGTCAGAGTACAGAAAATATGAAAGCTCCCAGAAAGTTTTTCCCACAGTCCAAAGGAAAGTGAATGCACTAAAAAAAAACAAAGCTTGACAAGCTTAGTGTGTAAGCCCTTAGGAGCGAAATTATTCATAAAACTCAGTTCTTAAATTCAGCCGAAGTACTTGCTGTGAGATCACTCAGCTAGAACCAGCACTATTGTGTCGGTGTAATGAAAGCTGGTTTGAATGAAAAAAATACTGGACTATTTAAAATACTATTATCAATACTCTATTATTAATATATTATTACTTTTCACCACACAACATTTCATTTATATACAGTTTCACTTGCAAAGCTTCTAGCAATGAACAGTTACCTAGCATAGACAAGAAATCTGTATTATTCAAATAACTTCACTGTAAGAAATAAAAATCTTTTCCCTAGTTTAATAACTCTTGTCACAAGAAATATTTCAAAATCAACAATTTTTCATCAGTTTTCCATTCCTGATCAAGTTATTTAAAGCTTCTGTTGTATTCTGCCCCTTTGTTTCCCCATATACCTTTTCAGAACTTTCTGAATTTGTTAAAAAAGTAAAATTTTGTATGTTTTCCTTAGACAAATTACATACTCTCCCTTTGACAGGTTTTAAAACTGAGAACTAATAATAAATCCATATTTAATTATTATGTCAATAATTCAAATAATTAATAAGTACTGTTTGTAAGGTTTAAGCATTTTACTTGCTCAAAGCTCATTTTTCATATTACTTTCCTACTTGAAATGCAAATAAAGAATTAACTGATCACAGAATACTGGTATGCTAACAATACTCTCCATTAATTTGCATAATGAGAAAAAAATGAAAACTATTTTCACAAAGTCAAAACAATGTAAATGAAGGTTCCTCCTTTCTCTCCACTATCAAAAAATATCACAATGTACATATGATCTATATGTGACTCTGGGAGAACTATCTAGAGGGAATGACTGTCTATTTTGATTATTTCTGCTGTATTTTTCCTCCTTAACATTATAAGTCACGTGGAAAAAGCGGTATTTCAAGGTTTATGAAACAAACATCTCCGCATATTTTCTCTATACAAATTCCACTGTATGCACACACCAGAAAATAAGCATCTTTTCTAAAAGAAAACAGTTTTACTTCCTCTTCATAATTACTTTCATTGACCTTAAAGTGCTCCGAAACTATGAGTCTCCTAGGAGATATTCCCAAATTATTCTTTTTTCATTTTTTCTTTTCAGCATCCCTTTGTAATTATTTCATAGGAATTCTCCATGCGGACATGCAGCAAAGTGATTCAAATTACTTTCGTTTAATCTAAGTACTCTTACAGCTATGATACGACAAATAACACATTTCAGAAGACAGTGTGTTAGATTTGCAAGCATTGAATCTGGACCTATTGCAAAAACTTACCATGCATCACTGGTAGACTTGACTTAGATTCTTCAAGATGCTCAACAGCAGTGTTTGCTAAAAGAGCATACAGGTAAAAAGAATTATGTAAGTGTATTATAGTAAACAATAACAGATACTTACAGATTCACAACTGTAGCAATATTTAATCATATTTATGAATTACATTTTTTTGCTTTAATGGGGAAAAAATAAATGAATAGCTTACACAGTAAAAAACGGTCCTTCACAACAGAAATGTACAATCTGTAGATATGCTTAATATTTTTAATACTTCTGGAAGCAGGAAAAGAAACTAGTAACCAAATCATCACTGAACTGGAACGTGAACCTTCACTAGTCAGGTCATCTCTCTGGTCACGTATGCACGTTGTCTTTGTATCACAGGCAAGAAGCCTTGGCCCAAAGCCAAGTCAAGTCTATCCTGATCAAGGCTTGTATCTTCACTTCTTCCATACTTCCTATCAATTAATGCAAACCCTACATATACCATGTATAGAGTGTAGCTTTGGAGTCAATTATCACATCAATTCTACATTCCTCAGATCAGTTTGGGGCCTAGGAGCAAATCCACTTGTGTGTCATGGTCTTATACTTGTCTGTGCCTCAGCATGGCAGAATATGACCAGCTCCAATTGAGAAGCCATACAGCCATGCTAATAATGCTTTCTTCTCAAACTAACCTACTCTCGGCTGCTAAGATTCAGTTCAAGCCAATGTCTTGCTAATAAAGCAAGATGATTTCCAAACTGGGCTTAGAATTAATCCAGCTGTCATCATCTATTGCAGTAAATCTATTTCAAGTCACTGCAACTGCAGATCAACTACTTGTGGTGCAGGACTGCATTACAAAATACTGTCAACAGGTTTAGCTACTTGTAACGAACTTCAGATGTCAAGGCGTTGCACAGACGAAAAAAATATAATTAGAGTTCTTATAATTCTTTCAATATCTGTATCTTAACTGATCAATTAATGAATTTTGTCTACCCTTTCAGTATTTTTCCTTTTGTGGGTTCTGCAGCCTAAGGACGATCAAGCTTGAAAAAAATAATTAAAATTACACTTGAAGAGCAAAGATAAAAGTTGTTTACATAATACCAAGTAGAGATGCTATATTTCACATCTCTCCATTACTCAAGCCATCAACTTTGTACATTACACGTTCTTACATCTGCAAAACATGAACTTTGAAAATCAACAGAGGCATGGAAACAGTATTACAGGCAGGTATCCTGTGACAGAAATAAATTGCAAGTACTGATTTGATTTCAATATTTAAGTAGAAAAGCTGATGTCTGTAGTTTTTAACCAATTGTGATATTTGTTTCAGCCATGCTGCTCAAATCAAAAACAGAATCTGCTTTTGTTTACGGTTTGTACTTACCATCATATGGTTTGATGCTTGCAACTGATTTTGTGGACAATTCTTTTATCTAAAAGAGAAAAGACAGATGTTTGAACAGTTAAAATGTAACTATCAGTATCTAGAAATGTATATTTAGTATGAAAGACCTAGTTTTAGTACTATTCCATGACAGAAATTATTGTTTATGATTTTGGGAGAAAAATACTACTTTTCTGGAACTCTGTTCTATTTAATGCTTATCACATTCATGCTTAATTAATGTTCAAGACTAACTTCTGTTTGTTGCCTTATGTGCTCATGTTGCACTCTCGCTTTGTGCACCATGTATAATACAAGCTATAAAGTGAAACGAGAGCATGTTTACGGGCCACCTCAGCACTTACAGTTTCAATACTTTCTGCTTCAGCAATTCACACTCAGTTTTGCAAGTCTAGCTCCACTCCAGAGAAACACTTACGTACACACTGATTTTAAATGTATGAACAGTTCTCCTGTCTGCTCTACAGTTTTCTCTATTTGTCTAGGAGTTATTTATTTTCAGATTTCAAACACTAGAACTCATTATAATCATCCTGTAGCAGATTAAATCCTGTTCATTATCAGACATTTTTAATCCATAGAGGTCTTTGGTGACTGTAACCTAGTAATCATTTAACTTTGTGTAGAACTTACTAAAAAACATTTGTTTTGTTAAACCTTTCATTCTAAATCATGTCTTTTTTCTCTTTTCCAGATTTATTCTTATTTATCAGCGTTATTTCCAAAGTGTAGCCAAAATACTCCAGTAATACTCTTACCAACGGGTAATATTAACTATGAAACCAGAGATATAGAGGAAAATGTTTCTCTGTTTCCTATGCTCTCTGAAACAGACTGCTTCACAAAACCGACCTGCTTCTTCTGAGTAATAATCAGATCATTCTGCTCCTGAAGCCTCTGCCCCAATTCTTCTATCCTCCTCTTGTAAAAGGTGTTGTTTTTATTCAGGTCTTCTCTCACTGATAATTTAAGCTTCTCAATCTGTGACAGTAGCTAGAAAGCAAGCAAAGGAAACATAACTTGATACTAATATTATATAAAATACTTTAATGCTACAAGATTTAAACAAGTATCATATTTAAATATTTTTTAACATTTTTTTTCCACAAAAATGTAACATCTCCTGTGATTTCATCGAGACTTGCATTTATTACGAAACAGTTGCCTACATCATTTTTAATTTGCACAAGACTACCTAAATCTCAATACAAAGAAAGGGGCATGCAAACACATTGCTGAGATTGTCTAAAAATAAGATTGCACAAAAAAGCATATGACTATATAAATGTTTTGGTTATAAACAGTGTCAAATACTGCTATTTTAAGGAGACAAGATGTGAATTTGTATGATAAACCTGATACATTCGCTTTGAATGTAGAAGAAAGGGAACAATACTTTAGGTGCGCCATCTCAAAAGTAATACTTACATTACTCCTCCCTTATTCTATTCTCGCATGTATGTGGGTGTATCATTAACTACATCCTTTTGGGGGAATGCTCCTTGGTTCCTCCCCACTGCTTTCTTGCCAAAGGAGAATCATTGGCCAGACCACTGTGGTCTGCTCAGTTCTTACATGGTCACGCAGATGAAAGGAAAATGAAAGGAAAGGAGGCAAGAGAAACAAAGCAGGAAAGAGATTAAAAAGAAATGCAGACATACAAAAAGAAAAAAAAAACCCTGAGGAATAAAGTTTTGTATAGTAAAATATATAAGCCGATGCAAAACAAAATGCCATGGTATTCTTTCCTCAAAAAGCTGAAGAGATTCTGAGTTTGAAAGCTACAACAGAAAAAGCAGCAGGGAAGTGAAAGAAAAGAGAAAAAAAGACTGAGACATGCTGTAGGTCTATGGCAGTCGAATGTGCAGGGCAGATGAAAGCTACATCTTGGCAAGTTATATCTCAACTATCCAGCATATCCACGTAACACAGAAAACACTGTATAATACAGTGTTCACAGAATTAGTTGTGAGCCCTTCAAAAGACAGATACAGTTTCAGGTGTCTGTCATTCATGGATGATAAATTCCTTTTCAACTCTGGCCTTAACAGAAACTTCAAGATCATAGCATAACTGAAATACAGAGATAATAAATATATCTAAGAGGACACACTTTTACAAACTCTTGAGATCTAGGCTTTCTAATCCCCCAAAGATGTATGATAGCATATCAAGAACTACTGCAAGGGTAAGAAAAATATCTTGTTCTAGTACAGGTGATTTGCTGTGCCACTTACCAAGGACTTTTCTGTCTCATGGTCCTGACGAAGGGCTTGTATTCTAGACGTCCATTTACTTTCCTGTATAAAGGAAATCCATATTAATTCTTGTTAATAACACATTAACATCTACTTCAATATATGCAGGTTTATTTTTATAAATAAAGCACAAGTACTAAAAAGATTATTGATGATATGAAACTTGAGTAGCCCCATATTTAAGACACAGAACATTCATCAGTATGTTTTACACATCTGAGTGTGGTTTTCTTACCATTGTTCTGGAAACTATGTTTTTGCTCCTACATTTGTAGACACTGTGACTGTGATTGAGGAATACACAAGTATTTTGATACATCTGTTTACTAATTATAAGAGTAATGAGAAGGGCCTTTTCGCAAATAATGTCATTTCAAACACTCATTAACAAGATATTTTGCATAACAATGATAAAAACCAGCCTTAATAAACGAGTTTTAAAGTGAACTGAATGTTCTTTGACAAAATAAAAAAAAATAAAGTAAAACTAACTAAATTTTCCACACTTTTGAGCAGAAATGACCAAACTTCTGGATGAAACCAGTAATATACAAAGACCTTCACATCCCTAAAGCCATGAAATACATAATGCATGTTTCAAAGTGTCAAAAAAGAGAGTAAAAAGGTTTGTGGGTATTCCGAAGACCTCACAACTCAATTTTTTTTATATGAATGACCTGGACATGCAGGTGAGCCTCAGAACAATGCAACTATCTCAGCCTGAGTGGCCCTTCTTAGCTCAGTCTTTCCTATAGATGGCCTTTGGATTGTCCAACAGCTTTGCACTAGCCCAGCATTTGTGCTGATCAGATGATATAGTCCTGGTACAGAAGCTGCACACGACAGCTTCAGGTGCTTCATATGGCTCAAATGGTTGGCAAATCCTG
This sequence comes from Anseranas semipalmata, assembly GCA_013399115.1. Taxonomy (NCBI): domain Eukaryota; kingdom Metazoa; phylum Chordata; class Aves; order Anseriformes; family Anseranatidae; genus Anseranas; species Anseranas semipalmata. The sequence continues at coordinate 331,621 of VXAA01003127.1, forward strand.
TCAGAAAGTTTCTTAACATTTTTTTCCCCACCTTGGAACATGGAAAATTCCAATTTTTCCATTATTTCTTGTAAATGGCCTCATAGATCAGCAGACATAAATAGTATATTAGAGCCTTCTGGAACTGAACTGCAACCAAAACGTAATTGGTAAAGCTAGGTATTCCCTTATTCTTTATCTTCAAATATCTCAATAAATAAAGAACAATAAATATAATTATAAAGGATAAGGGAAATAATTCCTTGATTTCCATTACAGAGATTGTAGTAAACAGTAGTGGATTCTAAAAACAGCTATTTTAGACATTGATAGGGATGAGGGTTTTACTTATTAATTCAAAATCCTACTCAGAGATGTCCAAAAATAAAAAGAACATAAGCAGTCAGAAGCAATACATTAAGATATAGTGTTACCTGTTTTTCAAGAAGTTTAACCACTTTGTAATAATCCTGAGGACTCTGAGGCTTCTCTTCTACAAATTCTTGACTGTCTTTCAGTGTCCCTAAATTGGATTTTTGTTGCATATTGGATGTTTGTAATGCTAACAGTTGCTAAAAGGAGGGGAAAAAATTAAGGCTCAGATATATATAAAGATTTTGTTTTACAAACCTGCCATTTAATACAAAATTTGCTTTAAACATAACTACACAGAGATTGTATGAAGTTCTTCTCACATTTCTCGTAAGTTCAGCATTTATCAAATGCCATGTAACTATTAATATATACATCTTACATAAATATACATTGCAAATATACACAGAAACTAACACCTACAAAACATCAGTGCTCTGGTAATGTCATATATTTGTTTTCTGACCTACCTTTTACAATTCTCTTTCTAGTCAGACCCTGGGAAGCATTTCTTTTGACTGTATTGAAAACATATATAGTTCCAGTGTCAGGACTACAATGCAGACATCAGTCCCCTCCATGTCACTCATGAGAATATTAGTATAAAGCATGCCCAACAGACTGCAGTAATAACAGCTTAACTAACCTATAAACAGGCACTCAAAGGTTGAGGAGTAGGAAAAAACTGAGCTGGTTACTGAAGGCATAATTCACTCATCCAAAATAATGCTACTGAAAAAAGAACTGGAGTGATGTAGATTAAATACCAGTAGACAAGGATACAGTTTACGGCTTTAAAGTTTTGTAAGAAGACCTTTGAGGTGACTACATCACATTTCAAATATCTGAAGTTCACCATCTACCATAAAGGATTCGTGCCTTAAAATGTTAGAAAACTTAAATCACTTACATTTTCTAATGTTGAATTTCTTGAAGATAACTCCTTAAGCTCTTTCATAAACATCTCTTTTACTTTTTCTATTTCATCAGCTAATTTTGCTTTTTCTTCTTCTTTCCATTTATGAAATGATTGTAGAATTTCTTCTTCTTTTGATTTTTGCTGTTCACATTCCTGAAATTATTTTAAAAACATTACGCATTATTTTTCCCACACACACAATACCGGTTCAAGCACCCAAACTGTGTGTGGAAAGCAGTCACTTCCAATGGGCAATATTGTGACATCAAAAAACATGACAAAAAAAAAAACCCACAAGTTTCTGAAGAATTCTGGGGTTACAAATGATATGTTTTGCTAGCAAAACAAGCAAGCTTCGAGAAGTTTTCAATGACCTTACTTGGTCATATCAAAGATCCACCTAGTTTGCCGTCATGTTTCTTAAAGAGGCCGTAAGTGTGTAAGGTAAGAAAGGATAACAGCAGGGCAAGCAAACATGCACGTTCTCCTTAATAGTCTCCAAGCTGCCAACTGTTTTCAGCTCAGAGGACTTCCTCAGCCTGATACAGCTTTATAGACTTAGTAACCTTCCATAGATTTCTCCTCATATACACGTGCAGTCTTCCCTCCTGGCTGTGTCAGCTTTTAGCAACTGCAACGTCTTTTGCCAATGAGCTCCACAGGTCTGCCACAAGTTGCAGGAACCAAGTATTTTTGTTTGTTTCTGATCTGGCTCCTGGCATTTGATGGATGATCCAGGTCTTGAACTGCAAGAGTGAGTGAATGATTGACACCTATTCACCCTACATAACTCATGACTTTGCAGGCATCAGTATCTCCCCCTTCCTCCCCACCAAGCTGTCATCTCTTTTTCAGGCTGACAATTCTTAGCACGATAAGTCATTCTAAATACAGAGGCTGTTCCAGACTTTGATCATCCTTGTCATCCATCTTTGTAACTTTTCTAATTCTACCATACTTTCTCGAGATGAAGGGATCAGACCCTCCAAACAGGATTCTAGCTGTGGCTACACCATGGACTTGCACATTGATTTTTCATAATAATTGATAATATTTGATTTGCTTTTCTGATTGCTACTTGTCACTGAGCTGAATTTCCCTGGAACTATCTATCACAATCTTAAGATCTTGCCTTTCAGTAACAACATGCTAGCTCAGAACTCACCTTTTTGTAGATGAAGTTAGAACTACTTTTTTCCCATATGCATTTACTGCACTTCACCTGTTAAACTTCATCTACCATCCCATTAACTAGTCACTTATTTTTGTACAGTCCTTAATTTCTGCAAAACCTTGCAGTTCACCACCCAAAATATACAACATTTTTGGCAAACCCAATCATTGTACACTTAAGAAGAATGGGATCTTCTGAATCCTTTCAGCTCAAAGGAAGAGAAGGGACCAAGAAGCATAACATTTTTTATCTGAGTTTCCTCCAGTAGTCAATCTCCTAAAAAAAATAAGAGGAAGATCTTCTCCATTATCCACTGGACACAATGATACCTGAATTGTCAGTCATAGAAGACAATCTGCAACCAGTCACACTTCACATTTCTACCTTTCCTGACACCACAGAAAAACACAGAAGCTTCAAAAGCCTTGTGTAACAGTGCAGGTTGTAGCTTCAGGATATTTCAGGCAGTCTCCTTGTAGTTAGGAGTCTCAGCTAAGGCAAGTGACTTCAAACTAGGTCCCTAAGGTGCTAAAAAATCTGCACTGCACTGTTACGAATACTCTTAAGTTCCACATCATATGAAAAACAATGCTTTAGGTGGCGGAGAAATATGTTTATAGCTGTACGTCTGAAAAGTGAGGTACAGAATGAAGGAGTAGAATACCTAACAGATGTCCACATTGGGCCACGGCCCATTATTCTGACACTGCTTGCACTCCCAGGTGAGACTCTATCTGCACTCTTCATTTGGTCATTAACATACTTTTGAAAATGGAAAAAAGAAAAAAAAAGCTAAAAAAAACACAACAAAACAAAACAAACAACAACAAAACAGGAAGCTACACGGTCCCAAGAGAAGGGGAACAGCAGGACTGAAGAAAGGAGAGTCTGACACTGTGTACACTATATGTTTTACAGCTTTGGTTCTCCTCTGAAAGCAAGGAAAAAAATAATTAATGATAGCAATGTTTTGTTTACTCCTTTTAAATTCAAAATGCTGTGTTTCTTTCCAAACTGCATGATTGGTTTTATGTTTGAAGCTCCTCAAACTCCACTAGGAAAGTCATTTAGAAGTTCGGAATATTGGGTGATCTATTAAGAGACGGTTCCCACGGGTTATGTTAACAACCACAAAACACTGCTTTTGAATGTGATACAGGGCAAACTGTAATACCAGGATTAGCGTTTAACTCCGTCATTAGAAGTATCACGTCTCTTATGCCAAGAATTCCCTCCTCAAAGTGAATCACAAAGCCCTTCTCCCTTCAAAAAAAAATTCCATCCCTATTTTGATAGCAAATTATCCTATTGTATTTACTTAAACAGAAATGAAAACTGAGATGACTTGAAATTATCAAGCTAAAAAAAAAAAAACTTAAAACAGGTAACGTAGAGATTCTTTGTTTCTTTTTACAAGCCAAGAAGCGCAACCACAAGATTCAGTATCATTCTAAACAAAGCCTTGCATGTAATTACAAATAGGTAATTACTGCTTTTAAATCATTCTGTGTTAAGTTTTTTTAATTCACACAGTAGTAGCTAAGACTGTTTGCTTTGGTCCTCTGGTCTTTAAATACCGTAAGGACATGCAAATTCTTTATTGTTTGCCTTGTTTCTTCTCAATCTCTCTTCCTTAAATTGTTTTACCCCATGTTACTAAAGCTCTTCACAGCAAAGAATAAATCTTACTTAGCTTACTAAGTCACGTGTACAATCTCAGTCATATCTAAGAAATGTTTTATCATCACAAAGTATCATGTTAAAAATAGCTTATATTTCACCACAGAAAGACCAATTTTATCTCCTTCAGTAACAGGCCACACTTACGTTATGAACTGGCAAGTGTTAACAGAAGTGTTGTCTTAAGTATTCATTTAAAATAAGTCTAAAACGAAAAGTAAGGGGAAAAGGGATGTTCAAAAATCGCAGGGGTGGGGTGGGGTTGCTATGCTCTAATGCCCAAGCAGCACTGCTGCCAGGCAGGCAAGCTGTCGACATATTTTTGTTCTGTTCTAGTTACAAAATCAGTGAGCACAGTCCAAAGTACTACTTCTTTTGAGAGGTTCACATTACTTAGTACAGATTACCTTAGAAAACTTGACCATATTAGCTTGCTGTTCAGCCTCTAACTGGGACTTGGTGAGCTGCAACTGCTCCTTCAGTTTATCAATCTCATCCTGCAATTTGTCTGTCTTAGCTTTCCTCTTTTGTTCTGTTAGGAAAAAAAGGACACAACAGATTTAAAAAATGTTGGTTGTAATTTCTGGAAATGTGATATTTACTGTAAATGCTTTTCTATAGTGTTTCAATAGCATCTTCATGAAGTGTGACTCAGACCTTTTCCCTCCCACTACCATGATTCTCCAAAGATGCTTTTAAATACTTATGTTCTCTGGACTGCTAACAATATCCTCAAAGACCAAAAAATACCAATATTACTGACACGTGAAGTAGCTTATGAAATATTTACAAGAGAAAGTACTATATAATCTAATTTCAAAGTGTACCACAGGAATCTAAGCAACACAGGCTCAAAAAAGGATGTATGAAGGACTAAGTGAACCTCAATTATTCAATTCTGTTAGGTTTAATTTGTTGTGGACAAATAATTAGGTAGACTCATTACAAAAATTATCTGGAATAAGTGAGGGAGAATGTCACTGTAAAGTTGGTTAAAAATGTTTCAAGATTAACAATGGTTATAATTTTATCATATTTTATCAGTTTACCAAAGATTTACTAGCCTGCTCATCATCTGGGAATCTGAGCACAATGCAGAATATTATTTCAGGAATAACTACATGGGGTATTTCCCTCATACAACAATTTCAGACTAATTCTTTATATGATAATTAGTTCAACTGGTTCTGCAGCTCCTTCCACTATCTTTTTTATCAAGCATGAAATACACAAGAGCTTCTTTCTTCTTCCAATATACTAACACTTCCTTGGATGCTTACTCAGAACCCCCCCTCACACTGTTCCACTGGCAAGCTGCAGTTAACACCTTGCTAGATTCTTCCCTCTCTTTCTCCTCCCAAATGATCTTCTTTTTCCTCTTTTCCAGTCATTGCCCTTTGTCAACACTTGTTAGTCCTTGGCAATATATCATAAGCATGCAGCTTAACAGGAAGGAAAGAATTTAGGGATGAATGAAGCAAACTTTGAGAGCAATGTTTTTGAAACCTAAACATTTTTTGATGAAGAGAGACAAAAGAATATATGTAAGTGGTATAGCAACCCAAATTAACATAGGTACATGAAGCTGGATTAGTCTTGACAGTTTCTTTTTCTTACCATATTTTACAGTCAGTTTAGTCCAGGAGAGTCTGATTCTATTCAAATGGATTTCGGGTAAATTGGATTACTCCTGTACTAGTAATTCACAAATATTCACAAAATGTATTTTCCTTACTGCACCTTGTTCATGTTTACCCACACCTATATAACACGCATACCTAAAGAAAAAACTGTGCTCTGAACTCTGCTACTGATTGAAGTATTCAGCGGGAATTCTAGTTTGAAAAGGTACTGTAAACATGGAATACAATATTTTGTTAATTATTTTCCAGAGGCTGAGACATATTTCACTGAATACATTTTGTCAGTCAGCGTTGCTTGCATTCACACAAATTGGCACCTGCCATCAAAAAATGGAATGCAAAAATCATTCTTTCCAATTCAAAAAAAAATCCTGGACTGCGCATCCTCAATATATTTACACATTTCTAAACTATGCCTCTTAATTTTCTTGATTATATTGAAGTACATACCAATCTGAGATTCTTCTGGATGACGCCTTTGCATGTGACTTTGTAAAAAGGAATAGTTCATAAAAGCCTTTTCACAGAATTGACACTATAAAAAACAGATAACAACATTTTAGTTATTAGTAACACCTATTTGGTTAAGTATAGCAATTAAGGCTTTTAACGGATTATATTATTTTGTCCAGACATCAAAAGTAGGCACCTTTAATAAATTCCATTTCACAAGAATAACAGCTAAAATTCTCACAGTGCCACATTTCTGTAAAGTTATTAATATATTGATATTATTTAATCTCTCAGTCATGGTCATGGACAGGAAACCCATTGTGCTGGCCACTGTACAAACTTTGAACACAAAAGATTCTGACTAAGCAAGTTCAATTCAGATATAAGCCACCGATAAGAGATGAATGCAGGTAGGTAGAGAAGTATAAAGACAAAGAAGACAAAGTTACTTTATTGCAAACTTCATCTAAAAAAAAACTACAATAGAAAACTGTATCTGTTCATTATAACTTGTCCTGCATTCTGCATGAAACTGCATGACAGTTTCTGCTTTACAACCACATTTTAAGTCAAATTTAGATCCTAACTGTTTTAAAGATTTTTGTTCACCATCAAAGTATATCCCACTAATGTTCAGAATACTAAAAACAGATGGATAGTGCAAGAACAGGAGCTATATCTACAGATTTTGGAATGTGCTGGTAAGACTATGAAACAAAGACCCTAACTACTTTAGGTAGGGTTGCTCGTTCCCTCTTTCTCAGACTTTTTTTTTTTTCTCCAAATAAATATAGTTTAACAACTTGCAAATACTCAGCTGAACCCTTTTTCCTCCTCAGTGTGATATGAATGTAAAAAACAGTTAAAAACTGACTTAATGGATTCAAGATCTTGACGTCATAATCAAATTCCCAGATTTCATCTAATATTTAAAATACTGCCACTGATAGTGAGATAGGCTGTGAAATATATATATATCTTTCAGCAAATACTAGAACCATGAATTATTGAGACAAATTTTGTTGGACACATGCAAACATAAAACCCAAGCAAGTAAGTGCTAACATAAAACCAAAGCAAAGACATATAGCATGGCAGCAAAGCATTGCTGCCAACCAAGAGGGCGCTTACAGTGTAACAGATTGCACAACATTTATGGAATTAAATTGGCTGTGAAATAATGTTATCCATTCAAGCACAAACTTCACGTCAGCTTGACTTGCTGGTAGTGAAAGTTCTTACTGCAGGAAACAAGACTGACACAGGGAATAGTCAGGGTTTGAATTCTGTAACGTTATTGTTGCAACTACTTATCACAGTGTTAGACACACCATGTGCACTGTATGGGGACGCTGTGTATGGGCATATAATATTTCTGTACAAAGTATCAAAAAGTGAAAAATTATAGTAATAAAAATTTAATTTTAGATAAAGACAAAGGTGTTGACATGACAGTCATAAACATATGACATTTACGTAACTATCATTTTATGGTAGTATTTCATGGTTGAACTTATATCAGTGGTGGATTAAAGCCATTAAATTTGAATTCCAAATCATGGTTACGTTAGATACAAAGTGTGCGTCCACTTAAAGATAAATAAATAAATAAAAATGTGAATAGCTATTAACAGACTTTGCCAGCCAGCCAAGACTTTACAGAGATGAATCCTGAACTACCCTCTCAAGAACACCAGCAAAACCCCTTTTACCTGGCACTGCGGGTATGCCAAGATCATGGCACAGACAAGTAATACAAGCTTATTGTTTACTGAACGCCCCGCTACCCTGCATTTACAAACCCTAGAAAGAGTTCATTTGAACGCTGACATTCAGACTTGGAATCCTGAAACCACTGTAGGAACTGCAGAATTTGTTCGACATCACGACCTGAACTCTCTTTTCCCACATGAACCTCAATAACTTCTAGAGATAAGAATACACTAAGAGAGGAAAAAAAGGAAAATGAAATTAAAAATGTGAAACAGCTTTCCATCTCTACGTTACTGTAAATGCCACTGAACAGATGAGTGATGAGCCAAGCTCACTACCATGTTCTTGAGCTTCCACTGAGACAGTTGTATGCCACAAATATTTCGGGAAAAGTTGGTAATATTTAGCTGGCAATCACAGTATGATAATTATTTAAATTTACATGTAAATGATGCTTGTGATCAGCTTTCTTTTGCAACACAGGACAGACACTCCGCCCTGTAAGTTGTATAAAGGCTTTTTAAAACGACACATCAGCAGCTTGTCCTTAAGACTAACATTCAAATGTATCTGGTGAGACCATGAAGTCTATGATATACATGTCTACTCCTGTGGCATAGAGTATACATTTCCTTGCAGAAACACTTTAGCCAACTAACTGCTGAAAGTGGAAAGTTGCAAAATAAAATAGAAGAGCTCACTTTAAGAAGCTCTGCTTCTCACAGTTAATGCTGCATTTGGAAGTAGCTGTGCAGACATCCATAATAGGCTCCAACAAAATAAGTCCTGTAACTTATTCTTTAAAGTATAGCCTTTTTGCAGGGAAAGGACGAACTGTTTTCCTACGGGGCATAGAAATGGCTGTGGGAGGTGTCTTTGCTCACAAAGTCAAAAATAAAACTTTGCTAGCCTGAGGACATTGATACTATAGAATCACAGAATGGTTTGGGTTAGAAGGGACCTTAAAGACCACCTGGTTCCAACCCCCCTGCCATGGGCAGGGACACCTCCCACTAGATCAGGTTGCCCAAAGCCCCATCCAGCCTGGCCTTCAACACTTCCAGGGATGGGGCATCCACAGCTTCTCTGGGCAGCCTGTTCCAGTGCCTCACCACCCTCATCATGAAGAATTTCTTCCTAATGTCTCATCTAAATCTACCCTCTTTTATATACGGTGGGTGTGAGACTGGACATACTGTAAGAAAACTTGTATTGGTTCAGTGCTTTAACCACTGCATGATTAAGTGGAATTTTGACAACGAGCGGGACTGCTAGTATTCCAAGAATTAAAACAAAATAAAAAAAAATACCCATAACTTTAAGCTGGTAGACACAAAGAGCTACCCTGAAATCTTATGTCAAGTCTGCATTGAGTATACTCTCCAGACTTTAGACTACATTTGAAACTAGAATCTGACACCTGCTGAAGCTGACAAATCTTCAGATCAAGCTACTACATCCAGAGCTCAAAACCCCCTTCCC
>VXAA01003127.1:346932-358340 GCA_013399115.1 Anseranas semipalmata
ATCAGATCCTCCTCATTTTCTTCCTGTGCCCTGTAAGGGTTTAAATCGCGCTTTCTGAAATAAACGCTACGCAGACTTTGTGGCAAGGAGGAAAATTCCAAACAGGTTGTATTTAGTATAAAATACCCCCGCAGATTCAGTGGAGGAGGTGACCGTTGCATATTCACAACACCTAATCTACACCGAGGAGTTCCATCGGTTCAGGGAGACACCGCTTTGTTCCAAAGTACATAGGCAATGAGCTCTGGAAAATCTTTGCCTTGAGATGCGTGCTCAGAGACTTATCAAGACACCAACTTTCTTTCCTGAAAAATTAAGTTCTCTTGAGATTGTATTGATGTGGGCACACATGCTGTGGACACGAGATTTAAAAAAAAAAAAAAAAAAAAGATTCAAATATCTTGGTTTTTAATGTCCTAAGGGTGCCTTGGTGTGCTTCAGTCACTAATGGGCATTCAGTCCATAGGATCAGGCTAGAGTTAGTCTGACATAAAACCTGAATGTGTGTAAAATGTGGAAGTCTGGTCCTCATTACTGACTTCTGCTTCAGGCGATCTGCTGCACCTGTGGGGCTGCACCAATTGCTTAAAGCAGGCATTGCCAAAGGAAGACATCAAGGCCTTAGTGTAGTAAATCTTAACACCAATACTGAAGAGAGGACTTTTTGAAAACAAAAAGCACCAAACTGTCTTTGAAGAGTCTTCCTTCCTCTGTGGCTAGGCAATGTCACAGTCACAGCCTCTATGGGCCAGGCCTGGAGGCAAATATATAACACACCTTGATGATCATTATGGGAATGGCTGGAGCACTCACTTAGAAAGCAAGAAGTGCACATTTAGTCCCTTCTGTGCCCAAGAAGCTTTATATCCCATGCCCTTCTGGAAATGCTGCAGCAGCAATACCACAGCCTGTTCAGTGTGCCTTCTAAGTCTCTCTTGCTGAAGCTGTTTTTTATGTCACATAAATGTTGACTGGGTGAGAAAATGTTTGAGGTTCTTGTCAATTGATTAGGGGAGGTGTGCATGAAGTGTGCAGATACACTTGGATCTTGGTCACTTATTCTAGTATCTGTTTAATACAAAATACACAAACAGCCCTTGCAACAAGAGCTAGAACGAGTGTTCTGTTCAGTGAGGCTAGGGACATCACCCTGTCTGCTAGACAAGTGTTATTCTTTCCTTCTTCCTTGCTTCCTTCCAGAGGTCAATTAATTTTCAATCACTTGCTCCAGGTGGTACAACCTCACTTGGCAAGAATGGGTATTCTTTATCCCCTCATTAGTGCCTGATTCCTTCTTCCTCAACTTATATCAAACAGCTTGGTGATGAAGGTACTCTCCTAAAACGTGCGTGGATTTACTAGCAGAGGATGAAGAGCATTTTAGCCTTTCCCCATCTGTATGACTCGACTCAAGAAGCTTATGGTGGCCAGCAGTCTGGCTGGAGCAGACAGGTGATTACTGTTCATGCACAGACGGTGGTGGGCAATCACCATAAATCCAACATGTCCGGAACATGTCAGTTCTACTGTGCATTCAGTCTGTGTGTTTCGACCCTCTGTGCAGTACCTATATAGTAGTACTCTTATGTTTCATCCATTCATTACACATATACTGCATGATGCACATAACACATCTATTCAGGCTAAAGATATTCCAGGGTAAAATGTTCTGAATTCTCACAGTTCATGGGTTAAGTCAGTGTTGTGCTGTCTCTCCTGGCTTCCCCTACTTCCTTCTCTTCTCTCCTTGCCTCTGACAGGGATCAAGAATGCACCTCCATCTGCCACAAAGGTGTCAACTGATACCCGGCGGCACAGGTGGTGTAGCCTCTGAATTGCTGCCTTGAGAGGTGGTGGACTTTCTCCATTGGCCTTCTTCTGAAGTTCAGTAATCATTGTTATATATTCTGCTGGGCAAATTAGCAGTCACACTGTGAGAACACATGCGGGATATGTTCCTCAGGTGAACTAGCAGAGGAATATGCCTGGCTTGTGCACACCATGAAGCACTGAAAAGGACTCCAAGCAGCTCATCTCTTGAAGACAGGGTGCTTTAGGTGCTTTCCGAAGAGGTGTTATATTTTTTTCTTAGGTGCCTAGGAGATAGTGAAATACTGGCTTCTCTAGTTAGCTTCCAACCTTTTTTTTAACAGTAATAGATGATAGCTGAATGGGGTTTTGGGGAAGCTAAAATTTGGGCTAATTTGCTAAATTTGCTAAGCTAAAATTGAGGCATTTAAGACATTCTGGAGTCCTAGCTCTAAAACTTTTCTTCCCCTCGCTTTTTTTTTTTTTATTCCCAGTTTCTTTTACCCAGTGCTTTCACACTTCAAATTTTACATACTTCTAGACAGTGTGTCTCATTGTTGTTCACTAGCACGTTATTTTCCACATGCCAGCCTACTACGGGCAACCGTTTAAATAAGATCATGCTCAGTTAGTGGTCCGACTTTATCAAATAATGTAGCCTTAATGTCTACATTATTGTAGTTAAGCCTACATTACTTCTGTAGTCATCTACTTAATGCAGAGGACTTGGCACTTAACAGTCCTCTAAAGGTTGTTTGTGTGCATGAGGGTTTTATGAAACTATTTTGTATTATCTGCTGTTCTAGGAGGATTTTTCATATTCTGTTGACACAGTGCAATGCTGACTATGCTATTTCTTAGCAGAGTTCGGGAAAAAGGAGTAGGGAAGAACTGAGCTTTCTAGGAAGTAGAAAATAAATAAATTTATTCTTTTTTCTGCTTAGGAAGCTGGTGAGGAGAGCTAAGGATAGAAGAATTAAAATGGGATCGGCAAAGTGATTTAAAGTGCAAGAAGTAAACCTCAGATACTGTGATTGGAGCAAGGTATTTGTGAGGCTTGTAGAGGGTATCTGCAACTGGAGAACACAAAGAGGGTAGGTTATTCTGGTTGTGGGGGGAAATACAATGGCATCTTGGCCACGTCTATTTGGGAAACGTCCTGGCTAGCATGGCAAGGTGTCAGGGCTCAGCGCTGCCTCCTGCTCCCCAAGGGGTCCACCAGGTCAAGGCCTGGCAGCCAGGGCCCGTCCCACCGCCCCACCAGGAGCAGGGCAGCTGGGGACACCCCTGGGGATGGAGATGGGCCGAGACTGGGCCAGGATGTGGGCTCGCAGCTGGGCCTGGCTCAGTGGGGCCATGGCTGGGCAGGGCCGGGCAACGTGGAGCTGGACGCTGGCCCTGCTGCAGCCTCACCAGGGCAGGGGCTGACAGCCTGGCGAGGGTGACATGGGGTCCTGGGCCCTGGGCAGGGTTAGGGGAGGCTTGGCAGGGACAGAGAAGCCTGGCGGTGCCCTCAGGGCCCTGAGGCAATGTGCTGAGTGAAAAAATTACCTGCATGTTTTGTGGAATGGAGGAGGACACCATACGTGTTCTGCAAGATGTTTTAATTTGAGAGGACAGTGGAAAAATTGTCTTGTGAACTGAGAAACAGACTCTTCAGTAATCTTTCTCTTACAATGATCTTGGAGTGACGCATGCCGGTAATCATTAACTCTGGTGGAAAGTTGACTTGAGTAGCATGGTACAGGTATAATAACAAATCTGGCCAGATTCTCAGTTTATTTAATCTTTTCCTTCCTGCCAACTCCCTCTACTGCACATTTTTCAACATTAATGCCTATAGTATTTGCATTCTTTCAGTCTTACTTAAACACATATTCTCATCACAGGAAAACAGTGCGTTTAAAAGAAAAGAAAGGTAGGATGAGCCACTGCCCCAAGTCTCCTCTGTCAGAAAGGGTCCTGTGCTTCCTCCACAGTCTCAACACACAACACCAGCTATGATCAAATAGCTTAAAGAGACACTGCCCCATGTAGTTTAACAATTTTCAAGTTTGGGTACTTTATTCTTTTCTGACTAAATCTTCTTTTCAAATAAAACAGTTTCTCTTAAAGGTTTGTCCTCATGTAACAAGTCTAGCTGGACTTTACTGAGACAGCTATACAATTCATTTATCTTCCTTTCTCCCAGACATGGAGGAAATTCAACTTAACTGTAAAGAAACGTCTGCAAACACACTGATTGTGAGTTTTATCTACTTTAAACATAGATATTACTGGAATAGTTTCCTGACTTTTTTTTTATTTGCAGTAACACCTGAGTCTTATGCCAAGAACAGCATTGTGAAGCTTTTTCACTCTTTCTTTGGTGAATGTAACCTGAAATAACTGTCTCATTTCTGATGACTTTTTGCCTTCCAGTTAACTTTTTTCTCAGTATGTGTACAATAAGGTAATTACAGGTATTTAAAAGAGAAAGGGCACCATGGTTTTAGCACACAGATACTTTGCTGACCATTCAAAGTCCTTTCTTGACCTGTCATAATTTTCATATGGCCAAGAGTCTCAGGGCACATGCTGCATGCCTCTGTGAGATGAGGAGTGATGTGAGCTTCAGCCTGGCTCGCTGCCTGCCATAGCTACACAGTCAGCATACCCCGTAGCCCTGTCATTCATCTTGGGACGCTACATTGAATAGTATTTGTTCTGCTTTCAGGTTGTCTGTAGCACAGGGCAGGGTAGGTATCCTCATTCCAACACATGGGGTTCACTCAGTGAGCTCCAGTCAGTCAAGCTCAGATTTGCACTCAGAAAAACATCCACTGTCTCTCATATGACTTATGTGGTAATTAACTTGTTTGTATTTAGAAACTGGATATAATAGCAGCAATAGAAAGGTCAATAAACACTGAAACTGAATCAAGGATTTATAACACTTAGCAATTGCTGGGTGAATTTTTAATGGCATGCATTAGATATTCGTTCTTTTCCTAACAAGTAGGTTAGATTTTTTTCTGTGACTGGGACACTTCATCATTTCTGTGGGTAAGAAATAAACTGTATGAAAAAGGAAAGTGAACCACTGTCTGTCAACATTAGAACCTCAGCCAAAAAGCATACAAGGGCAATCTGTTTCCCCTTTCCTTTTTTTCAAATGTTTTCAGTCATGATACTCAAAATCTAAGGGCATACCCAGTTTGCCCATTTAGGACTTTTCAGAATCCTGTATTCAGCACACCTCTTATTTCTGAAAACAAGGAAATGAAGAGCAAACAGACATTCTCTGCTTGTATACAAGCTCTTTGTTGTATCCACTGTGTTGCACTTAGCAAAAAGGGTAAGTAGGAGCAAGCCTATGAGTGTGAGGAGGGGCAATATATATAGATGATTTCCTCTGCACGACCTCTGAATATCTGGTCAGAAGAAAGATATACTATGCCTCATTTCCTCAGGCCATCATTGCTGTGTCAGCAACGCAATGTAAGAATTTTGTTGCCTTTTGGGTTACCAGTTAGAAGATAAATGAAGTCTGCTGATGCAGACATGGTTGAGTAAAAGATGATGCTAGATGGCATCACATGCCTGTGGCTTACGTACTTGTAAAAATTTGCATGAGTGGTGTTCTTCTGCAGAATGGGTTGAATAATTGCTTAAGAAACCCAGGAAACTCCCACTTCATAGGATGACAGAGTATGCATATCCTGGGAGTATGGGGGTGTCTGCTGGAGCAGGCAGAGGTAAGGTTGCACATATACACACTTTAACATTGTAGTCAAAATTCTCAGAAGCGTGAGCTTTGCAGACCTTGGTGTTTTGGCAGGACATAAGATAGGAATGAACACCTTAACTGATAGCACGGTACTTTGTCACTGGTATTTTCCATATTTGTTAAAATCAAAGAGATGTTCAAGAGAAACACTTAAAACAGTTTGGAATTATCATGTAGGTTTGAAACTGGGAGTTGAGCTGGGAAAAATATTTGTAATAAGTGACAAGTAAACCAAAAATAGTTTCAGGGAAATCAAAACTAGTTACAAAAATAGGGTGAATTTCCTAAATTGTTTCAATAAAAAAAAGAGAGTTCATTAATGTTAAAATATTCCATATATTTTCAAAACATTGCTTTATTTCAGAAATACAGCATTTCTGGAATATAGCTAAGATCAAATGTAGTGTAGTGTAGAAATATCAAAATATTTTAATGTTCAAAGCAAAATTTCTTGACTTTTAATTTCACAGTAGCCTTTTTATTTTGAAGTGTTCTACGCCTTAAGATATGAAAATAAAAAACTGCTTTAAAAACGGTAGCATGTTTCATATATTTTGCTTTCTGTTAAGCCTTCGCCCTCTCAAAATCAACAAAAGTGAGTTTTTCTCTTAAATCAAAACACTTGAAAAATACTGCTTAGGTTTAACTGTTTCCATTTTAAATTAAGTTTGAATTTGAATCGCTTCTCAAATATTTGTTGTTCAAAATAAAGCCCACAAAAGTATCTGCTACTCATCTAACCCTGATTGGGAAACTAAGATGTCAAGGGGTTACTGATATCCCCTTCCCTGTTTGACACTTCATTATACCAGAAGGTTAAGTTAGGCAGGAGATAGTGACTGCGTTAGGAGATACTTGGAGTTTGTTGTTGCTACCATAGCTAGTAAGAAAAGTTACAGATATACTATAATTCCCCTGATTAAAATACATTTAAAATAAACCTAATTTAATTGTAAGGAAACACTGACGTCTAATTCCCCTTTTCCAACTTCTGTCCTACATAATTTAGTGAATAAAGCAGACTCAAGGCCTACATAAAGCATATTTATAGCAGTATAAATAGTAGGTAGTAGCTAGTATGTTTATATAGCATCTAACCACAAGGTTCCATCACAGAAGGCTAAATAATTCCACACCAGAAACATGGTCCTCCCATCACAGATGTGACAAAGACATACTTTTAGAATTTTGTTAGGGCAGTATGGAGGGGAAAGCGTTAACAGAGGCTGACCTTACCCTGAAGAAGACTGGTCCCTCATGCTCCGTTTCAAGTCTATGGATGAAGATAACCTTTTCCAAGTGCAAGTTTAGAGAACTTAAATTAAGTTCTCATGCTGAACTGCAGTCTGTAGGAGCCTTTCTGCTTCCATTTACTGATTTACTGCAAAAGGAGCCCAGAAATAATGAATATCCCTAAAGCCATCTCTTTTAAATACCAATCCAAATGTAAAACTACAGAGCTACCAAAATAGGTGTACACTACTATTCCATTTAGCTCCAACACAGCTAAGTTTCTGATAGGGATGTACACAGATGAGAGTAAAAACAAGGTGTAAGGTCTGAGAGATCTCTTAGAAGAAGCCCTGAGAATGGCATCTCTGTTATCATCCTCTCTCGCCTCCTCCTATATTTTCATACTAGACTGTGCACATAATGTAACAGTCTGCTATACTGCTTCTTGCCCTGCATCAGGAAATGTTTTGATTTGCTTGGGTGTTTCTGGAAACAAGATTATTAATTAAAACATTGCCAAGCATGCTGGCTTACAGGAAATGAGCAGGGTCCTTCCAGTACCTTGTGTGCTGTCGTGTCTAATCCAGACTTCTCACTGTATCGTCTTATATCTCAGAAGGTTTCTCGGTTAATAAACATAAACTACAGACTTAACTATATCCACCATATGTCACCACATTCAGTTCACCAATCCTGTAAGAAGTGATAAGCAGCTTAAAAAGTCATTCCTTGCTAATGGACGCCCTCTGCTGTTACTGCGTATATTACCAGCAGTAACTCCGGGAAAATTCTTGGCTTTCTGTCTTTGAACTTAGCGTAGTCTTTGCCATACACTCTTTCACTCTAAAACTCAAGACTGATGAAGAAACTTGTTTCTGATACGAGTCTAATTTTGATTAATCCTTTTGAAAGACTTTTGGCATTACATTTGTGTTGCTTTGCTATTTTTCAAATTCCAAAAAATAATGTTGGCACGTCATGTGCATTTGTGCTTTCAAGTCTTGCTCTTCCTCTGCATCTTGTCTGCTTCTGAAATTGCTCATGGGAATATGTGTTGAAGTACTTTTTTCTCCCAGGCTTATACTTAATATCTAAATTATATATGTTTTGGAGTGGATGAGTATCAAGAATGTACCTTCAAGGTTTACAGTCTCTTTCAAGAACTACTGTTTTGGCATCTGTGTACCTGATGACATTTCTATCACAGAGGGACAGTGAAAAATGTTTTCCCTTTGAGCACATTATTTTGTAGTGTTGGCATTACACACCGTTCTTTACCTTAGTATGTCAGCCTGAAATGTTGTCCTTCCCATAAGTGCTTGTCAAGCATCTACTCTAAATGATATTTGATGCATTCATCATAATACTTTCATCTTGCTTTAAGGGATTTGATGCTTGAACCTTTATGATTGGAATTCCTGTATCAAGTACTGAGTTTTCTCCAGATTGTTTCTTCTTAATCCTGTTATTAAGGGCCTGTTAAGTAGACCTTCACTCTTGATATTATTTTTGATTATCTTAGGGGGCTGAAGGTGTAAATTGCCCTGTCATACTCATTTCAT
Organism: Anseranas semipalmata; assembly: GCA_013399115.1. Taxonomy (NCBI): domain Eukaryota; kingdom Metazoa; phylum Chordata; class Aves; order Anseriformes; family Anseranatidae; genus Anseranas; species Anseranas semipalmata. The sequence continues at coordinate 355,306 of VXAA01003127.1, forward strand.
CTGGCTTTGGTCTAATACTTTTTTTCTCAGGTAAAATACCGTAACTGTGATTATATTCTGTTTGGTTCAGTTTTAGCCTCTTTATTTTGTCTTATCCATAGTGCTAGAATTGTCATGTTCTTCCTCATGCTGACATCTTCAGAATGTCATGTTGTGGAATTAGATTTTACACAACTCTAATGTAGCAGCAATTAAGGATTTATTATATACCTTTATAGCAAATAACAAGGTTAGATTATATGATTTTAACAGCACTTAATCAGTATCTAGGTATCAGTCAATTAACACAATGATCTAAAGGAATTTGCTACCATAGAAACAGCAACCTAGTTAAAGATTTGTGAATGGCAAGGTTCACCCAAGACTTACTGTAGGGTCCAGTGGGGCGGTTCTAAATCCAGTTGTGCGCTTCCAAAATTCCCCCTCAGAAGTGAATTACTCACCCTACTTCCTTGTTGGCGTTTGTCCATGGACAAGCTTGTTCCTCGAGGAGTCAGCCCTGAGATGCACTTCCCCTCTGGGGTACCCTGAGAGACATCCCAGCTCAGGAGGAGATCGAAGGTGCAGCCCACTGCAGTCCCTGGAGAGCTCAAAGAGCTCTTGTTTGGGATCCCTATTTATAGTATTGTGAGGCCATTGTCTTTCGGTCGGTAATTTTCAGGATTCAGGTCTTTTGCCAATTTGTTTAGGAATCAGATTGTGCAATTCCCCCCTTAGCCCTCAACAGGGGAGTAAGACAGTATCAGACTTCACCGTATTCTGTTGATAACAGAGGAATGATGCAATGATGACTTTTCCTTTCATATTTATTAGATAAAGTGATTGACTTTTGACTCATAGTAGTCAAGCTCAGATTCCTTATCAGGTTGTATCCTGGAATGAGCTCTTCCTGGGGCTCCATTGTTAATGAGCTATCCGGTTTAAGGAGTGATCCCATTGAGGCCTACTGTGGCTCACGAGCCTGAGCAAGACTTACGCCCAGTACAGGAGCAGGGCGTACCCACCACACTGTACAGGAGCAGAGTGTACCCGCCACACATCATCAATTATTCATTTCACATCTATCACTTTTTCTATTATTGGGAGTTCTTATTTCTGAATATTTTCTGCAGGTCAAATTTCAAGGTGAAGCATCATCTTCTAAACAAAATATTGAAGAGGGATAACTTACTTTTCTTTTTTCATTCTGATCTTCCAAGAAAACTTGTAAATTATATCACCTGGGGTGAAAAGCAGAATGTGACTGTACCTGCAGAAAGAAAAAAGAAATTTCTGTGGTTGCTGATCAGACTCAGTGCCTCAACTTTGTTACTTGCTTGGCAGACTTGTCATGAGAACAAGATTTTTTTTGTTTTAAACATTGATGGTGTATAACATTATATAATATGTCCCTAATATGAACTGTTTATCCAACAACAGAGCAGATAATTTAAAACAACAAACATGTAGGCACATACACCATTAGCTTTTCTGTGGTAAGTAAGAATACATGTATTTCAGTTATGAAAAAAAGGGAAAGATGTCTCCAAACACATGCTTGTTAGATTGCAAGCTATCTTACACAGGCTTTTCTTTCCGTTTTGTTGTGGTTTAGCCCCAGCAGGAAGCTAAGTGCCACCCAGTCGCTTGCTCACTTTCCTCAGCTGGATGGGAGAGAGAATCAGAAAGGTAAAAGTGCGAGAACTCATGGGTTGAGATAAAGACAGTTCACTGGGTAAAGCAAAAGCAGCGCACGCAAGCAAAGCAAAGCAAGGAATTCATTCACTATTTCCCATCGGCAGGCAGGCGTTCAGTCACTTCCAGGAAAGCAGGGCTCATCACGCGTAGTGGTTTCTTGGGAAGACAAATGCCATCACTCTGAACCTCCCCCCCTTCCTCCTTCTTTACCCTAGCTTTTATCGCTGAGCACGATGTCACATGGTATGGGATATCCCTTTGGCCAGCCTGGGCCAGCTGTCCTGGCTGTGTCCCCTCCCAGCTCCTGGTGCACCCCCAGCCTCCTCGCTGGCAGGGCAGCACGAGAATTAGAAAAATCCTTGGCTCTGTGCAAGCACTCCTTGGCAACAACCAAAAACATCAGTGTGTTATCACCATCGTTTTCATCAGAGATCCAAAACACAGCATTGTGTGAGCCTCTATGAAGAAAATTAACTCTATCCCAGCTAAAACCACGACAAGTTTACAGGTCAAGTATGAACTTTTAATACGAGAGTACTGTGCTCTGTTAAGTTACATCACCAATTTTTCTGCAGTGTGGTGAATCTGCTCATAATTTTGGCATGTCTGGAGATCAACATACAGTCAAGGCCATGCTGACTATCGTGGCTGTGCTCTACCTCAGTGAAAAGTAAGATTGTGACCCAGGGACAGTACAATTTATAGTTTGAAATCATGCTTGCCTCCCTCTGCTCTGTGGCTTGGTCAGGTACAGCGATAAAGCAGTGGGATCAACTTGTGAATTATTGCTTGATTTTTTGGAATTCGAGTAATCCTTAGCTACTAACTTTGCAGAACAATGGATAATGGCAACCATCTTATACCAAAATGTAGTCGCTTATATTGACAAAGTTAAGCTTACTGTATTACCCCCAGGCCACCCTGCTTCATCCCCACAGCTTGCCCGGGGGCAGCAGTCTGGGCACACCGAAAACACTCTCAGACGGACAAAACCCGTGCCTGGAATGAAGCTGCCTGCCCCCAGGAAAAGTCTGGGCACGGCAGGAGGGAGCGGTCAAAGAGACACATGAGCAAACGCAGAGCAACACGCATAGTTTATTTATCTGCTGGAAGCGACACCCAGCTAGGCCGCGACCCGTCAGGGCACCCACTGCGGGCAGCGGCGTCGCTCCGCCTTGCTGCGCATGCGCCGTCCGCATCGAAGCGTGGAGGGGTGCGCGGCGGCCTCCGCCATTGCGCATGCGCGGTGACGGCGGCGGCCTCGCCTCCCTGCGGCGCAGCACGGGCGTCCCCGGCTCCCGCTTCCACCTTCCGGGAGCGCGCGGGGCGGGCTAGGCGGGAGCGCGCGCGCGCGCGGG
>VXAA01003127.1:358400-401182 GCA_013399115.1 Anseranas semipalmata
GCCCGGGGTGTCCGTGAGGTGCGGGCCGCTGGGCCCGTCGTGGGGGGGGCGTGGGGCCCGGATCTGCCACCTCAGCGGAGCTGGCGCGGAGGGCGTGGGGCGGCGGCGGAGCCACCGCTGGTAACCTGCCCCGTGGTGCCTGGGTCCCTGCGCGGGCGGCTGGTGCTGGGCCCGCCGGCGGGGCGCCGGCCGCCGTGGTGTCCGCGGTGTGAATTTTTCCCTCCTGCCCGCGTTTTCACTCGGTTTCCAAGTTTTCCCCGGAGCCTGCCCGAAGGCGTTTCCAGCGGTCCCCCTCAGCCACAGCCTGACCTGTGAATTTGCTGGCGGTTCTGACAACTGCGTTGCGCTTATGTGGTGGGGTTTTTGCTCGTTTGTTTTGTTTCTCCGTTATTATGTGAAGTTCAGGAGAACAGTTTATCTGCACTTTCCGTGGCCTTGTTTACTCTTAGAGTACACCGTCAGCAGCACCTGTGCCGTCAAACTTATATTCACAGGCTCCTGTTAAGTTTATAACTTGGTTATACAATTGCACAGGTAGTCAGAGTTTAACCTGAGGAACATTCCCCTACCGGTAGTGGCAGATTGAGGTGGACCTGGGGCTGTCAGTAGTCAGAATAAGTCTCTGGACTTAAGACTGATCTGGGCTTTAGAAATTCACTGCTAAAGTACTAATCAAAGTGCTTCGGCTGGCCAAGAGGCGGCGTGAACATAGTGTAGCAAAGACACTTAATAGTCCAAGACTACATACTGTAGTGGAGAATAGCTTTTCTGGATATTTATTCTGGTACTGTTAGAGGAAAAACAGGAATTGTTGTCAAAGTGTACTACTTTATGAAATTGTGGCAGTGATGTCCCTGCTGGGGATTCTTTATTCAACGTTGCCAAGCTATTTCAAGTATGCAGGTTAATGGTTGCATAGAATTACTAAAGCCATGTTTCCTAATTTGGGGTATATTTTCTTAAGTTTGATTTTAATAAAGATGTTTTGGAATAAAGTAATGGGTTGAGAGGTTATGGTTCTGGGTTTTACTTACTGAACTTACTAACATTTTAGTTAGAACAATGAGTTCATTCTCCAGAAAATGTACTTAAGGGATCTAGGGGTTTTATGCTATTTCAGATATCTGGATTTTTCCCCAAAATATCACTCATCTCTGAACTCACAGGCATTAATATTCACATTTACATTTGCACCTTGCTGTCTTCCTTGTAGAAGTCTGTCTTGTGCTAGCTAATTCATAAATCAGTGACAGAGCCCACCTGTATTAACTTCATATCTTACAGTTAATATCTGTGAGTGTGAATTACATCTGGCTAGTGAACGAGTTCAGTTAAAAATGTTTTGGAATACTCGGTGTTGTGGGAAGTTGCAGTTCACCCCTTCCTGTCCTGTTTCCTGAGTTCTTTCCCCTGGAGCACCCCAACTTCTGCTGAATAAGCTCCCGTTTGACACAGGTTGCCTCTTGAGGACATTCATTGTTTATGACTGTTCCTATACACTAATAGAGGCAAAAAGAGCCAGCTGGGGAGGACAGAGGAGTATTGTTCCTCTTTCCCTGCTCCATCCTAAAAGAAAGGAAAGGTAATAAGGAGAATAAGAAGAAATGAGTTTTAAGTATATGGAGTTCAGTTCATTGCTGTCAGACCACTAACCTTCTCACCCTCATCCCCTATGTTTCTGCCCTGAGTTTGGGAAGGTTTTTCGTCTCGCCACAAATTGCAAAGGGTAGTTGTGTGAGGAAGAAATGAGTTTTCTCTTGGCTTTTTGGGTTTGCCAGTCTCTGTTATGTTTCTGAGCTTTGCAAACTGAGGGGGTGAAAACTTCATGGATGGGAATTGCGTGCGTATCAACTGGATGGGGGCAGGGGGGTTGCTGTGGTCTGAGGCTGCTTGGGAGCTTTTTCATATTGGTCCTGAAACTGTGATCGCTTGTCCACTTCTTCTTTTGTTCAGTCTTGTCACTGAAAAACATGCTTACGTGCATACAAAAGCAGAGCCCAAACCTATTTAAAAATAGCAGCAAACTTGAGACTTGTTATACTAAACACAGGGTCATTCTAATCAAAACCGTCCCAAAAGCAGGATTGCCACTTCACATGACAAAACAATCAATCGACTCCTCTGTTTAAACAAGAAAAAGTTTAGATCATTTTTTAAGTTTAGTGGCATGCAGGTTTCTTCTTTGAAGGACATGATGTTGAAAATTCTGTTTCTGGTACGCGGTCTTTTATTTTCATAGTCCTGTTACCCAGCCTGGGGACAAGATATAAAAAAAAAAAAGCTGAAAATTCCGTAGGGAAAAAAACAGGAATGTGTAGAGAAGTGTAAATCCTGGAAGCTGTTCTGAAGTTGGAGGGCTTTTTTAAGCTTTTTACATTAGGGCTGAGACTGATTACATAGCTGGAAGTTCATATACTTTGGTAAGCACATAATAGCACCAATTAGTGTAATAAAACAAAAATCCTGCCAGGAAGCTCTAATTTATGTGAAGTGAGTGTATTTAACTGGAAAAACAGGTTAGCTACACCTGTCTGTCGTTCCTGTGCGTTCTGACTGACTGCCTTTCAGGTGCCAGCGCGGGTACCAGTTCTTACTGGGAGGAGCTTTTGGCTCTTCACTCTTGGGTCAGGGCCTGGGCTGCACACTCGGCGTTTACCCAGCCTGTCTGCCTTGTTTGGTTAGCTGGGGCTCCTGTGCTAGTCTGAGGTCCTTGGTGAGTATATTGGGCAGCTTTTAGAAGTAATAATGTTCCAATTAAAAGACTCAGAAGGATTAAATAGGATGCTTGCACATCTCTTGCATAAATTTAGATTCTTGCCGGAGCATACCCAGCTTCTTTAGGTGTTGGGCTCTCAGTATCTAGCTCACTAATGGCTGGCTGGCTGCTGGAAGGGGTTCTGTCAGGTTTATTTGTTTTTTTTTTTTCCTTCTGTTGTGTCCTAGCATTCATTCCCAGACCTAAAGAATGAATAGGTACCCAAATAGGTTGCACAGAACTTGCTTCCTTAGAGACAGCAGTGCTGGCCCCTGTGTCCGTGTTAAGGGCCCTCGGCTGTCTGCTGTGGGGTGGTTGGTTTAGAGCCGCTGTTTGCCTGCTGCCAAAAAGCAAGTGCTGTGCTTACATGAAGAAACAGCCCAACTGTCCGGTCTGTTCCCGAGTAGTTGTGGTACATGGCACTCCTCGTGGCTACACTCACCGTGTTGGCTGCTTCTGGAGATCCCTCGCTGATCTGTGATGTTCGGCCACGGGGAGGGTCAAGTTTTAATGTATGTCCAGTAATTAATTTTGTTCTGCAGGGAACCTACAGGCACTTGGTTTTGTTGTTCTTGTTGGTTTAGTTTGTTTTAGCTTGCCTTATTCTCTATCCATGTTGCTCCTGCTTTCCTTACTTGTTTACTATTAATAGTCACTTTTCTCATTTCCTCTATTTGCTGTTATCATCTTCAGTATTTTCAAGGAAAAAGATCTCTCCTGCCGAACGTGTTATGCAACTGCTACGCTGTACCGAACATAATGCGTATGAGAGGCACTGAATGGTATAGGCACATCTCCCAGGGGAAACTATTCTTAGAGCGGTGCTGATGTGACTAAACGTAGCGCTCCGTCAGAAACTTGAGACCTTGTGAAACTCGAATGCTGTGTTTAGGTGCATGGAAGGTTCATCAAAGAGCCATTTACAGCCCGCTTCTAGGATCCAACTCCAGATTCACAAGTTTTGAAAGATTTCAGATATATGTGGGGAGAGGCAGGAGGGATGAAGCTTATGTTGTTTATTTTTTGTAAATTTTGTTATTTTGTGTTAAATATTTCAGCCTGCTTATGGTTGGTACCTGATTTGTTGCTAGTATACTTCCAAAGCCAGGGAAATTTGTGGACTTGTTTTTCCAAGAGGGCGGGAGTTTTTTGTTTGTTTTTTACTGTTAGTCATTTTAAGGGACGTGGGATGACTCAGAGATCAAAGCTTTAAGCCAGAAAAGCCAAAAAAAAAAAAAAAAAGAGCAGTGTCCATTTTATTCCTGTAAATGGGACATTCACATGAAAGCTACCTTGAAGTAGAATACTGTGTATGAGAAACTTACTGTCAAGAAATACTTCTGCAATATTGTCAGTGAAGGTATTTATATTTAGTGTTATACACACCCAGAATGCATTTTAAAATGCATTTTTAACAAGTTCCCCAAATGTACTTTATGATAAGTAGTATTACTGTTTTAACTTCATGTGGTTAAATGAAAACATTACTGGAAATTTGGGGTTTATTTTGTAGCTGTTTCCATTAATTTAAAAAAGGGAATTTGTTTGATGTTGCAGTGACAATGCATACAATTGAATTTGAGCCTTTGAATCCAGTTACCTGAATCAGCATCAATCTTTTTAACAGGTAGAGCTTTTTCCGGTGGATACAGAGGACATTTTTGTCATTTTAATGTAAACAGCTCAATAATTTTCTTACAACGTGGAACTGAAAGAATTATGAACTGTATTAAAGAGTGGGGAAGGAAAACAAAAATGAGATCTCAGACGCTGAAAGCTCCTAGTTCTAAAATATTGATGACTTGGTGATCAGAAATGACTGTTCTTCCATTACAAATACTACTTTGTTGTTCAGTCACCTTCCAGTGTGAGAAGTTTTGATATGCTTTCCTTTAATGCAGCTGAGTAGTGTAACATTTTTATTCAGACTAAGAAACAACTTCAAAGTGATTGTATATTGATTATATTGTTTTATATATATATAGTTATATTGATTATATATGTATATTGACATTGTGTATCGATCTTGTTTAAATTTGTGCATAATGTGTGCTGACAGTAAAAGAAAACTGTTTCTAATGTGCACGTTTTAAGTCATAAATTGACAAGTTAGAGTGAAATTCTGTTGCAATTTAAAGAATGCTGGAAGCAGTACAAATGAAAAACCACTTTGCTGACTTTATGTGTGTACAGCTTCAACTTAAAAAGCTGACTTAAAGTCAGCTGCTCCCTTCTTGACAGTCTCCTTTTCCTGGTGGTTGAGCAGCAGCAATTCATTAGTTCCGATCTAAAAAACCTGTCCCTTCTAAAACACTCAAATATGAATTTCGTACTACTAGTTAAATGGAAAGAGGGTGATCATTTTAATTGTTTATATCAAAACTTGCTCTCTGGAAACATTTTGCCTTCGAAATGATAAAGATGAGAGAAGAGTGCAGTAGATAAGAAGCCACTCTCTGAAGTGGCTAACAATTCTCAGTAGAGTCCTCAGTTGTCAGTAGGGTCAGAGAGTTTTAACTTAAAGCCTTTATGTGTGTATTACGAGTATTTTTTCAGGTTCTTTTGAAATTGGAAGCCTACAGAAATATATTTTGTCAAACTGTTTTTATAGCTGATGTGTAAAGCTTGATGTGCAAAAGGATGTTACTGAATGTATAGACAGGACTGGAAATGTATATTCTGTGCCTTGTCACAACACAGTGCTTTACAGTGTTTATCCACTTACTTTGACATCCTTTTGGGGAGGGGAAGACACGCTGAGTGTTCATTAGGTTGCAGGTTGTTGTTATATGGGAAGATGTGTCCTCTGCTTCTATATCAGTGCTGATATTTGTTGTATGTATCGTACTTGTTTGGTATAATCAAACTGTTCATTCAGAACGTTGTTCTTGTTTTTCTTTAAGGAGCTGAATGTGGAATAAATGCTGAAGTAGAAAAACAACTTGAAATGGGGAAAAAGTTATTGGCTGCTGGACAGCTAGCAGATGCTTTGTCTCACTTTCATGCGGCCATAGGTATGTATTTGAAGAAAGTGACATTTGCACTGAAACGCCTCAGGTTTATTTATTTTTGCTAGCATTTGCTTCATTAAGTAACCTGCTTTCCTCCAAGTTGCAATCCGCGAGTCACCAAATTTGGGGCACCTTTATGCAGCTGTTTGGACGTTAGCAGGAGCCAGCGGAGATGCAGTAGAATGTTTATGCTTTGGCTTTGGTTTTAATAAAAGAAGCTGTTAAATGAACTACGTGATATGTGAGCACACTAAGTCACTGCTGTTCTGCAAGCTAGTTATATGGCAGCAATTATATTCTGTAGTATTGTTTGATGAGGTACTCCCTGTATCTAATCCCATCGAGATTAGATTTCATCTTTGTTTTTGAAAGGCTGGATTTATCCATGCTTTCTTCTTCAGAACCTTAACAAAACCCTCAGCAGTAACAACAGTCTCACTTTTTTTCTTCAGTCTTGCAGTGGGTGGTATCTCAGTGAAAATGATGCTACAAGTTTGATATGTTGACCAGGTAGCGAAGGGTGTATTAACTGTCCCCTGTAACACTCAGCTGGTGAGTGGCTTCCTGTTTCGGTGTTCTGCATTTGCAACAAACTGGGAAGTTGAATGCTGCATTTATAAACTTTAAATTAATTTCGATGGTTCAAATTGAATTGAAACATACAGGCAGACAGCACCAGTAAAGAGCAGTGGCCATTAACACTGCAGTTGCTCAATTACATATTGGGGTGTTTTTAAGTTGTTCAGTTTGCTGGGCGTTGTTATAATGTGTGTGTATAAAAGTGCATTATTTTCCCTGTGAGAAGTGTAACACCAGGTTGTTACACAGTAATGAGTTGTACTACTGAGACTTTTCTATTTATGTCTTGGCCTGAAAATGAAATGTAATTGAAATACTGCTGAATCTGAGCTGTTAGTATTTTCTCCCTGTTTTGTAAGATCAGCTCCTCTTACATAGGAGAGGGGAGGGAGCCTCCTCTCTTTCTGCGCTATGGAAGTACCTCATCCTGTGGAGGTGGTCTCTTAGTCCTTGTGCCTCTTGTGTTGTTGCCGAAGCATTCCTGGGGGATCTGAGTGGAGTTAATGGTGTGCTTTATTCCTTTATTATTGGTTGGGAAGCTTGAACTTGGATTTGTTGAGTGGTCCAGTTCAGTGTGTGGCCATGCCAGCGCTGGTGATGTTGCAAAGGAAGAAGTGTGAGGTACCTGCAAGGAATGAAATCCTCTGCCTTGCTAGCTGTGCTCAAGCAGCTGCTAGAAGGTAGAGAACTACAGCAGGCCCGCATCTGTTGTTACCATTGGTACCTTCTGGGATTTTTAGTTGGATGTTGTTCTGAGCCTGACTGCTTGAGCTTTCATCACACTTCTGTCCTCTCTGTATCTTGCCTCCTTGAAAAGATCTTAAGCATGATTTGCCTGTTGTGTTTGGAGAGGAGGAGAGAAGAAACTTCTCTAATCCTTTTCTGCCTGTACTCCATTAGCATAGAATGTAACGTAAATGGATCTTTTTGTCTCACCTCAGCCAACCTATTTTTCTTTAACAAGGTCTAAAATTAAAGAAAGATACTGTCCATTTTTTTCCTCTTTTCAGTTTTATTTTTAACTCTTTCTTCAATCCTGTTGGGTTGGTGGCTTATGCCTTCTCTCTGGGTACATGCAGATGGCCGTTCATTGCTGTTACTGGGGAACTCTGACGCAAAACTATATTCCGATTGTCATAGGGATCATTATCCGATGCTGAAATGTGCTTTCTGGGTTAGCTCTTTCCTATCTTCTTTCTTCCTGTGTGTAGTAATGAAGTTCTTTAACTTCATCTATTGATTAGTTCTATTCTACACACTTTGTTATATGCAGTAAGACTTAATACTAAAATGTTTCCTTCTCTTAAAGGTGGTAACATTTGACTTTACTTGATGTCCGTAATCTAGTGTACAAGGTGCATACAGCATAGAGGTTATTAATAAATGATATCCTAATGTCCAGTGCTAGACATTAGTATTTCCACAGCCCAGAGATTGTAGAAGAGTGCAGGTACTTTTTCCAGAGAGACTTGAACTAGCGTTTTGGTGTTGGAGGTGGCCAGCTGTGAAGCTCAGTTACCTGCCTTAAGATTTTTGCCAGTACTTCTTGTTTCGTTTATTTTACAGTTCGACTTTAATCTCAGATGAGGTAAGGAGGAGATATCCTTGTTTTGTTCCTCAGATGGGGTGTTCTTGTTTACAAATTCTGCATTTTTATGTGTATTTTTTTTAATAGGGCAGTAAATAGTCTACTGTCTTGTACTGCATATGGTTGTTTGGGTGGTCTAAATTACCTTTTCCTGAGAGCCCAGAGTAACTGTCGTCTGCTTCTTTGAAATGCTAGAGATGATATATGCTATAAATGTAGAGAAGAATATTAATAAAAATACTCTTTTCAGAGGCTTATGTGTGCCTCCTGCCGGGGTGCTCATGTATGTGCTAGGCTTAGAGAGTGTTAAAACTGGAGGATCTTGGAAGTTTCACCAGCAGACAACATGAAATGTGTTGGCCTTGAAGTTAGCCTGCAGGTTTTGGTATAGTGTGTGTTTTTTGTCTGCCACTGGGAGAGGGTGTTGGTGCCCACTTTAATATTAAAGAAAGGAGTTGCTGCTGTCTAAATGGATGATGTAAAGGGTTAATGCCTCTGTAATGACATTGGACTAACGTATTGCTCGTTTGGGGATTATTTGTTTGCATTCTATATGATGGACAGGGACTGGGATGGAGAATAATGAATTAGCATGCTTTCAAATGTAGGCCTGCAGTTTGAGATAAAGGGTTAGTATGTAGGGACTGTTTTTTTTCCTGTACAAGGCTGGAAAAGATGTACATATTTCACCTTCAGCAGTCTTAATTATTTGGAATGTACTGTGCTTCTGTAATCTTCATTGTTAAATAATTAAACTGCATTAAAAATTACTCGGAACAGATATTTTATTGATAAATATAATTTTTCCAGTGGCTTAAAACTCAGGTAATGTGTTCTTAGTCATTACAGTTTAGCTGTACCCAAAGGTTCAATTGCTTTGAGATAGTATTCTGATTACTGTTCATTCACTTGCAGAGGGAGACTCTGATAACTACATTGCTTATTACAGAAGAGCCACAGTGTACTTAGCCATGGGCAAATCTAAAGCAGCAATTCGTGATTTAAGTAAAGTGGTTGAATTAAAGCAGGACTTCACATCAGTAAGTATTACTGGAATTGGGAACTGTTCAAGCGTAAAAAAAAAAATTACTTCAAAGGAGGTTGTTTTTCGGGTTTTGCTAAACAGAAATAGAAAATACGTTATCACTCAGAAAGCTTTAAATAGGACAAAATAATAGCGATGGTGTATGTGCTTGAATTTGCAAATACTCTGAGTACAGTCTAGACAGTTACTGGAGTAACTAATGGTTTTATTAAGTGCACGTTCCTCACGGGTGGGTACTGAACACTTCCCTTCTCACTCGCAGTCGTTCCCCTCTCAGTCACCAAGGCTGTGCTCTCAGAGGGAGGCAGGGGGACGGAGAGCAGGGGCCTCTGTTTTCTTCCGTCCTGATCAGCGTTTGGTTTGAGGCATCCCTTTTCCACAGGATCTGTCCTGGTCTCACTGCCTTCCTGTGGGACTGTTGCAAGTTCTGACCTACCCTTTGCTCGCTTGTGCTTACTGTATGTGGAGAGACTGCCTCACTAGTTGGAGACCGATGCTGGAGTCCTCTCCATCTGATTCTCTCATCTCCATTTTCCATGTTCAGTGACACGTCCTGTATAGCTTGTAGTAAAGGAGCAAATGTTAAATTCATTGTTGTCTGAAAATATTCGTATCATAAATCAAAAATCTGTAAATCGTTAGCTTGTCTTCTTACATAGCTTCTATTATTCTGAAAGTTTAGTGAAAGAACCCAATGTGAGAATTTTAACAGTTATATATTTCTAATCTATGACCAGATATAATCAGGAAAGTGGAGTAAGGTAAACGTTCACTTTGTTTTGTGCAACTTTTCAAATGAGTTCTTTCAATTATGTTTAGAATTACAGCTGTTTATAAAAAACAGTCTATACTTTGTTCCTCAGTTCAGGTGTAAAGTAATTCTTTACTGTCAGAGGCCTCTTAAGAACGTTGTCAGATTAAGAAGACAAAGAACAGGTGGTGTTCTCTGATTCAGCTTGTGAGCTGTAGTACAATGAAACTGTGTTTCTGCTAAAGGAAACTGAAGCTAATTTTCATAATTTCCTGAATCCCCATGTGTAAATTGAAAGAAGTTATCTTCTGTTTCGTTTCAGGCAAGATTACAGAGGGGACACTTGCTGCTCAAGCAAGGAAAATTTGATGAAGCAGAGGATGACTTTAAAAATGTGGTAAGTTGGAGGCCTGAACTGAAGAACTACGTTTCTGTTTTTAAGGTTGGCTTCTGAGCCAAGGTCTCAGATCTTATGCTGTAGAGAATGTGTATGTATAGATAAGTTCGAGTCTTCCCCGTTCTTTAAAGGTATTGTAGCTAGGCTACTTTGTGTGAATAAATGATAAAGTTGGGCTGGAGTAGTGAAGATGAAATAAGGTGTTGAGTGAAGTAGCACAGCACTTTGAAGAGTCTCATTTTTGCGTGTGTGCCTAACTCTTTGTGATCTCTCCCTGATGACGTCTAATTCAGAAAGGTGGGATAAGTGACGTGGGACGCAGTACGTAATTGAACACCGATTTACATCACCGTATTCAGGTGACACTGGGAAGTCACTGCGGGCTGCATGGATCAGCCTCTCTCTTTCCACTGATTGCAGAAGGATTGTGGGCTCTTAGTTTAGTCACTGTGATGTTAAAATCAATTAATTCAGTGGCATGCATCTACATTTCTTATCTGCAAACGAATTCTCCATCCTTTATGCAAGTGTTTGAAAATACTTTCTTTCCATGATCAGACAGTGCCCTGAGTTTCTGTGCAAGTACAGTTGGCTGTTACCTAAAACTCACTTGGGTTGTTTTTTGTTTCAGTAAGTATTGTATGCGTTATTTCAGCCTTGCGCTGCAAAAATAAACCCTAGAACACAACTAACTTCATGCACAGTTTCTGTAAGCATGTGGATAAATAAGATTAATTCTTGTATTTGTTTACTCTTCAGTATTTGCTAGTTTGAATAGCTTGCCTGTCTTTTATACCAAACTAAATACAGTTTGCAAGTGTAGCTGATGCTGTCTTGTTGGCTTTCTTTGAAGTGTATGATGGAGAAAGCAGTTCTGCGTTGCAGGTTAGAGATGCTTAATGGAAATCTTACTAGTGAGTATGCAAGACAAAAACAGAACAGTTAGAGTTTACACTTTGCAGGGCAGCTGTGGGGAATGAATATTGCAGGTACAAGTGCACCGGGCAGTCTTGGTGTTTGAAGCAAAGCTGCAGTGGCTTATTCTGAAATTCATGTAGCAGTGTCTCCTGTTGCTGCTGCAGCTCCTCAGTAAGTTTCTCGGGAGTGAGCGTGCGGTCTACAGTTGCATGCCTGAGTGCAGCGCAGCCCTGCTGTTTGCGTTGTGGGAGAATGTCGTTCAGCTCTGATTAACGGGGGACATAGTTGCTGCAGTCGCAATTATGTGATGTCAGTGTTGATTGTGAGTTGGTGTATGCATCTCGTTGCAGTTACTGTTTCTCTGAGTATCGCTTAATACTGCATATGGAAATGCTTCTCCAGTCAACTGTCGCGTAGCTTGCTTTTTTTCCAAACTAGCTGAAATTCCAAAAAATTAGATTGCTGCCTTTGTTCAGTCAAACAGTTTCAGTCTTCAGTTGAGCTTTATACCTGAAGTAGAACAGTTTCTTCTCAGTAGTTAGCTTGTATACTATATTGGTCCTAAATTTTAGTTCCAGTTTCCTTGGTTCTGTGCTTATGCACTTTCTTAAGGATTATGGCAAGTGGTATGTTTTGAAAAGAATGTTTTTTAGTTAATTACAGTGTATTCGAGCAAAATAAGATGATATTAAAGCAATACTTTGTAATAGGTTAACTTAAACAGTGGAAGGGATTAAGTTGTCATGGGTATCTTGGCTTCTAAGTAGAATACTTATTTCTTTGAAGGACTCGTAAGAGATTTCCCTTGCTTGCTTCTGAATCTTTCAGATAGACAATCTGGTTGTTCTCACAGTTCTTTTTGTGTGCAAAATACTTAGTTCATTCTGGCAATGTGTTTGCATTTCAATATGAAATTATGTATAATCTCAAGACATTGAGGAAATCAGAGTCACAATACTGTGAAACCTATTAACATTCTGTGTTTGTGTCACTTTTTTATGTATATATGAGAGGAGAGGAGAGAAGGAGGAAGGAAGTTAGAGATGAAATGGTTTCTAAATGATCTCAAGACTTGGACATCCAGACTCTGTATCTTAGCTACCAAAAGCAACAGCGGAAAGGTAAATAGTAGTCACTAAGAAACTTTGACTCATATCATAAATCAGTTGTCAAGAACCCAAAAGAAGCAAGTTGTAGCCTGAAATGACAGTTCCTTCTACTTCTCGGGCAGATATGACCCGAAGAAGTGCCAGAGGAGTCTCAATAGCTTTTAGGCTAGAACTCAGTTTTGGTCTTGGATCCCTAAAATTGTGTGTTTTACCTGTATACCTGAACCAAGTATATAATCCTGGAGGGATGGTCAGGGGGTGATTTTAAGGCAGGGGATCAGGTTTTAAAATGTTCCCACTTTTGAGTTGGAGAAACCAGGTCAAGGTGTGGAAACTAAGGAGAGTGATTTTAGTTGAACTGCTCGAGGACAGGCATGTAGAAGGAAGACAGTTTGTACTTCCCTGTGTGATGCTTGCGTTAAGAGTCAGTGTTGCTTTCCCTGCCTACCAGCAGCTGCAAGGTGACCGATGTAACGCGCTGCCCATAAATGCTGTTTTCTCATGGCATATTTCAGAAGTCTGTCAAGTCCCAGTGGAAATGCTGAAATGCCTGTTTTCTTCCTATCCTTCCTCCATTCTCTCTTGGAGTTGTGCTCCTTGAAAGAGATGTCTGAGCAGTTTAGGAGATGCAGTCATTCTTGAGAGAGAGAAAGAAAGAAAATTTCAGCCCTTCTAAACAGGGTAGGGTGACAGGTAAACTTCCCCAGCTTGTAACAGCAACAGTTTTGTGTATAGCTTAAAAGAAGCATTGAAACTCGTCTTTTGGTAAAATAGGAAGCCTATCCTTTAATGTGTACTTGTGGAAAGAAGAAAGAATTCATACCTTTAAATTCTTTTTGTGCAGTTTTATAGTATGTGGGAAGGTTTCATGAGGACCCTAAACCTCTTTGAAGTTATGTGGTTGCCGAACTGAGCAGTTCTTCTGTTTGGATGTTTCCACCTGAGACAGCTCAGGAGCGTTAGTGGCAGTGGGAATGCCTGACTGGAAGGGTGGGAGTATCACTTCCAGGAGTAGAGCCTCTTGGGACCCCAGCCTTAATGCCATCATTTCACAAGCTGTTTTTGTTTTTCACTTTTCCACACTGTACTTCCCTGTTCGTTGAAGTTAATCACTAGGTTTGGATAGAGGGAGTGATTCAGACTTATCCCTTGGCGTGTTAAGCAATACTGTGTTTATAGAAACCCTTCCTTTTTGGCCAGCAGATGCACCAAGCTGATGAGGTTCCTACATGCACCAGGCTTTCTTTGTATGGCAATACAGGATGACCACTCCGTAGTCTTTAGATAAGGAGCTTTCCCCTTGTAACTCAGCTATTGGTACGGAAATCTAACACCCAGAGGGTAACAAAACTTTCAGTGGATGTCAGCAGAAGGTTCTAATTCTTGTGTTCAGAGTGCCCAGGATGAAACACGGATAAACAGAAGTCCTTGGTTTATTTTAGAAAGTCATTGGTCACAGTGTATGAATACTAGTTATTTCTCTGCTCCAATTTTGGTTAAATGCTCATATGCACTAATATCAAGTTAGTTCTGTGCTGGTTAGTAGTTTCCAAATAACAGCAGTAAACAGGGCGGATTTGTGAGCATATCAACACTCAAATCTAAGGCCTTGGTCCAAGAAAACCCCGGAATACTTATCTTTAAGCATGTGATTTTTTTTTTCAGTGAAAATAAAAGGAGTAATGGTGTGCTTTGGTTCATGAAGGCCCTCTGGAAAGGATAAAAAAGTGGTTGAAGTCTTGGCAGCCCTTTGTATATGCCTTGTAATATTGTTTGTGGCCCTGCTTGCGTCCTAGAGAATGACAAGCATTTGAGTTACTACGTAGAAGGTACAAAAATTTGAAGGATTTTTAGAACAGAACTTTGCCTAGTCTGTTGGAAAGTGTGAAAGGGACAAAGTTGTCGCAGTTATTTCAGATCCTCTTTTTTGACTGACTTTAATGTTCACAGTTGCATTTTGTTGCAATAAATACTCCAAATTGAGGTGTCCTAAATACACTTCCAGGGGAGACAGAATTGCATAAATGCTTAGAAGCTGGAAACTGAAGTTTCCACTTGCAGTTCCACTAGATGTCAGCCAAAACTAAGTGTTTGCGCACTGCATGCTTGCAGATGCTTGTTTTCTAATCCAGTGAAGCCTGTGGTTGTTGCAAAATATCCTGAACAATACTTATCCATGGCTGGTTGGTCGGCATTTTGGGTGTAGGTGAAGGAGACCATCTCTGAGTTAACCTGATCTGAGTAAATTACCCAACACAAGTTTGCTTAGTATTTGAAGATCTCTTAAACAGATCGCATTAACAGTGGATTGTTTCCACATATGCTCCTCTGCGGTAATATGATCATCTGCAGCTTCCCGGGTAAAGAGTAAAAGGTATTTAAATGCTTACTGCCTTTTTTCCATCTGTCTAACATCATAGCTGTTACCTAATAGATTGCTCTGCCAGTGCAAAACGTCCTCCTTAGCGATTTGTTCTTTAGTGCATGGATGTCTTGATCTTTGATAAAACAAACTAAAGAGGTTCCTGCTGCCCCCCTCAGAAAGTTTTTCACAAGCCTAATCAATTTACTTCTGTTGCCAGTGTATTCATGAGCACAAAAAAAAAAACAACAAGAAAAGTGCTGGGTTTGATGAGTGAATTCCTTATACATTCCCCACTGTCCTGGGTGCAACAAGGTAATGTAGCAAAGTTTTGAGTCAAGTCCTTGAGATAAAGTTCTGTGGAAGCCAGCCTCCTCACTGCTGGTGAAGAGGACACACATGCAAATGCTTTTAAAGCTTTGCTTGATGAATTGTATGTGGCTGATGCTTTTTTCTGTTTAATTTTGCTCACCTGGGGAGGAAAGGCAGGGTTTCTTAGTTCTATGATGTTTTTCCCCTCTACTGAGATTAGACAATAAAATAAAGCAGCACCTATCTGTAAATCTGTAACAGAGAATTACTTACAATAACAAAGTCATTCCCATATGTATGCCGGCCTCTGTTTTCTCTGAAGGAATTAGAAGCAGGGTTTGGTGGTTTTTTTTTTTTTTTTGGTAGTGAGTGAAAGCTTCTGTAACAGATGGCTAATGCTTGTTGCTGCAACTCAAACTGCAACTAATTTAGCATTCGAATCCAAATGCAGTAAACCTCAAAGACAGCAAAGGCTGCTGTGCTGAAAAGCAGTGGCTGTGTTCTGGAACGTGTTCACCGCTAGCAGCGTGCTCGTCCAGCAGTCCTGCGCAGAGCATAGCTTCGAGTTTGTGCATTGAGACCATTGATGAAGCATGCAGGGGACTGTTAGATTTGATTTAGACCTGTATTAACCCAGCTGAAGTAGGATTTCTGCAGTACCTTACCCCTTTCTTGAAAATCTAACACACTTGGTGCAAGCAGTTGGTCACTCCCAGTCTTACTGTTCCAAAGGAAAAGGAAGAATAATTGAATTGTGATTTGTTAACGATAGTGGAAGGGGCTTTTTTTTTTTTTGCTTTAATTAACATTACTGATGAAAACATAGTAATACACTATACACTCGGAAGCTCTTAATAATTAACTATTTTCATCATATATGGAACAAACAACACTTAATGGCTTTATTTTGAATGATAGCTTGAGAGGTTTCCCTTTGCTTTAACTGGACGGTTTGTACTACCTAAAATTATCTCAGATGTTTCACTCAAATGATTTCATTACAATTTGATTCATCTGTATGATTGTAAAATTGCTTTTCATATTCCACTGATGTTTTGCTCCAAATAAATTACAAGAAACATACAGTGTCTAAGGAGTGCAGTTATCATGAGATAAGTTGAAATGGAAAAAGCTTGTCTGTAGAAAGAAGCTCTTAATTTTTAAAAGAAGAAAATGCTGAGAAATCGAGGGAGAAAATTAAGCCAGTCAGCTGGAACTGAAGAGGTCAGAACTTTGGAAAGGTTTGTATTCTTGAACTTTTTAAATTGCAGTTGCAGAAATTTGCCTCTATTACAAGCTCCAGATCTGAGGGAGAATGAGGATGCACAGCAGCATGGGTTTATAGGCAGAATTTCTGTTCTAACCAGAAGAAAAGCTTTTTGCAACATACAGAGTCAACCTACAAAGAACAAAACTCTTTGATCACATTCCTCTTCTCTTGCTGAGAGAAAGTGTAGGGGGATAAAGGAGAATTTTCAGGTCTAAGTACAACTTGATTTCTGCCAGAGTAAAATGAAACAACTTCACAAGGTTCAGAAAGACTTCAAATGAATCTAAGACAGAGGTGGGACCTGGTCATTCTTTTCATGTTGCATTAAGGCTTTTCCCTTTTATGTACTTAAGTGTTCGAGTCAGGGGACATTTTGTTAAAGGAGTTCTGAGGTCTGATGTTGTTGGATTATATTAGAGGCTTAAGCACAAAACGTGTGCATTTGAAGAGCTTACTGATTAGAAAAAGGGAAGGGGCAACTTCAAGATAAAGGAGGAGAGGAAAAAGTACAGGATGCCTGTGAGGACTTGGTAGGTTTAGTTGACATTCTGTGTATAAAATACAAGGCAGTGCAAGTTTTGATTAAAACAAATAAAAACACACAAAAAAGCACTGAATTGTTTTATATTGATTCATCCCTTCTAAAACTCTGGAAGTGATGGTGATCACCTAGAAGTGTGAAGCTAGCGCCTTGTTCAAACCACACTAATTTTACAAATGACTTCCTGGCTTTGCAAGGAAATGAACTGAACTGAACTGAAGCCCATGACTTCTTGGAATTGTTGTGTATGATGTATCCAATGGTGAGTGATCAGGCAGGGTGAGGGGAGGAATTAAGAGTTCTCAAACTTCTGACATCTTGTATAGAAGCTAAAAATGTCTGTCTTTTTCTGGAATTTGGAGTTGGAAACACTTCTGGAATTTTAAAACTCACTTTATTTGCAGCTTTAGTCAATTCTCCATGGTATGCTTACTAATGGGACAAAAAGAGATTCTGGAACAAGCAGTTCAGTCTCTCTTCTTGTTAATGTTTGCAGCTCAAATCCAATCCCAGCAATAATGAGGAAAAAGAAGCCCAGACTCATTTGACAAAATCTGATGAGCTACAGCGCCTGCATTCACAAGCAGTATCTGCCTACCAGCAAGAGGATTATGAAGCCGCTATCTCTCTTCTTGATGAAATCTTGGCAGTAAGTGTTAAGTAAAATGGTACCGTGAAAGGGAAATAAGAGCACCTGTCTGACGTGTATTTTTGTTTAATAACTTCTTCACTGATGTGAAAACATGTGGTATAATTGGCTTAGTTTTGCTGAGCACCATGAATCCATACTGAAGTTGGAGAGTGGAACATGCTGAGACTAGCTGCAGCAAAGGGGAAAAAAAAAATAGATCATTGTCGTTAAAGACTGACTTCAGCCAAACTTGTGTTGTGGATAACTTTCTGATCATCCTCTGCTTTTTCCATAGTTAGTATTCCTGAGGGAGCTGGGGGAAAAAACTTGTTCTTCAGCCAATGAAGTTTTGCAAAATATAGGAGGCATAGGTGTTCCTCATCTAGATTTTTCTTTGCTAATATGTAGGCAATTTGTATGTGCTGAATATGAAACTTTAGATAAAGGGTAGATCATCGCTATGAAACAGATACTTTGTCTTGAGAAAATGAAGTAACAAAAGAACAAGAACAGCACAAAGTTAAAAATGTATATAGCTATCAATATTCTCTGCTTGTTCCTTAGGTTTCTGTATTTGTTATTGAATCCCAATCTTTAAAGGTAGCCTGATTAGTCTCCATGGAATAACTCAGTCATGGGAGCGTCTTATGTGTCATATAGAAATGTATTAAGACAGTTAACTGCTGTGGTGCTTTACATGTACGTTAACATTATTCATTTGGAATTTACAACTTTTTTAGCTTTTGGTGAAGAAACTGCCAAAGTGTGGGAGTTTGTTTGTTTGGAAGGGAATGTGGAAAAGCAGAAAAGCCTTGTTCTGTTTATTCATGGTTTAAAAACAAATGATAAGATCCAGAAGAAATTCTGTAAAATGAATTATGATAGGCAATTCCTTTTACGTTATTATCCTTGCCATACTGTGACATTGTTGCCTCTGTATAAATCTTTAAAATCCAGATACTGAGGTCAGATCTTGCATAGCTGAAGCTTACTCTCACAAGCTTCTTTCTAGAGGACAACTGACAGCTTAGTCCTTGCTGTTCATTTACCCCTGTTCTTTTGGGAAGATGCAATAATTTATGATTCTGATTTCCTTCCCTGGAGGCTTAGCAGACTGTCTCAGTTTAAGCAGTGCCAGTAGATTTAATTCATCTTCCTGCATGAGCTCATTGAATCATTTACAAATTTTTCAGGCCTTTGTTTTCTACTTGGGCAGGTGCATCACAGCATCTACCGGGAAGCAGAGATGCTAATTTCATGTGCTCTGCATGCAGCTTGAACATTCTGCTATTGCAGTTGGCAAAATGAAATTTAATGGGATTTTTCTTTTGTTGGGGAGGAACAGAAGTGAAGTGTTATGGACCAAAGTCATGCTTTAATTTTGATTCCTCAAGGTTTGTGTTTGGGATGCAGAGCTACGGGAACTTCGAGCTGAGTGTTATATAAAGGAAGGGGAGCCAAGCAAAGCCATTAGTGACTTGAAAGCTGCTGCCAAATTAAAGAATGATAACACTGAAGCCTTCTATAAAATAAGCAGAATATATTATCAACTTGGGGACCATGAATTATCACTCAGGTAATTTCACTGTTTGCTGTAATTATAAGAATTGAGATAAAATGTGCTCATGTAGGTCATGATAAACCATGAAATACCTATGTTGTCTGGTTTTTGGATGGAGTAGAAGCTCTCATCTGGACCTGATAAAGGAAGCTCCTTTCCAGAAGCTAAGAACTGTGGAGATACCATGTTTATTCTTGGCAGACCAGCCATCAGTGCTTCCTACCATCTTGTTTGGATGCCATAGTGCAGAACCATCAGAGTTGATTACACTTGCTGTTATTATATTTCTCTGTCCTGGAAGAAAGTGCGTCTCTAAACTTGATGGAGACTGTTTTTTATTTATTTTTAAACTTTGAACTTCCATTCAAGTTAAGTTTACAGTGAAAACAAAAATGTATGAATTAAGTCTTAGGGTGAGATTTCTGTTTTCAAGAGTGGAAATGAAAGGTTACTGGTTTAAAAATGAATAAATAAAAAATACAGGAGTATCCATGTATGAGGAGCTAGGGATCCGGAGCTGTCAATCTTTTGTTCTTGCAGACAGTTTTCAGTATTTTGGATGATTTTTTTTTTATAGTCAATTACCCTTTTATTTCTGTTAAGTTTAAGGTATTATACATCCCCAGTCAGTCCTGCAGATAACTATCCTTCCCCAATCCAGACTGTTAACTTCATGTCCCTTGTGCTCAGCTGGACAAATGGTATAATTCTGCTTTTTGCATACAAGTGGTTTCTGTGAAGCTCATGATCTCAGATGCATTTCTTGCATCTTCAGACTCCTTCCAATACCATTTTGGACCAGACCCCATTCAGTAAGAGGCGAGGGGAACTGAAAAAGCCCGAGTTTGTTTCTTTTCTTGGCAGTGTATGACAAAGGTTGGTAGATGGAAACTGCACGTGATTATAGTTACACACATTGATTTTTACATCTGGGCAAAAAAAAATATTTCTAGATGTTCAGCATAGTAAATGCCAAATAGCTGACTTGTTTGCCTTAGAAATCCATTTTCCAGAATATATTTAGTCTCTGGAACTCATAGCTCACGTGTATGGTAACTTTTGGTAGCTGAGCGTCACTTAGCCTAATGATTTCAAGAAGAGGTATTATTTTCGTTCAAGAAGAGGTATTATTTTTGATCCAAAAAAATAACATTTTGTGTCTCATTCTGAAAATAACACCTTGGTTGTGCTGTGATGACTCTATACGAGTACATATTTTTTTCTTCCTTTGTGACTGGATTCTGGAGGTTTTTTGTTTAAGACCTTTGCCAATTTTGAAAGGTATGGGCCTTTATCAGAGTCTCATTAAACAGTCTTCACAGTGAAGAGTCCAGCTCAGGCTTCGCAGATACTCTGTCAAGTAGAGCTTTAGGCCTTGCCTGAGTTTTGTCTGTTTCAGGCAGCATAAAATATGCTTATACATGAGTATTTTGTAATATACCAAGGTAAGCATAAAGGAAGACTACAATTGTCTGCTAACTGCTGAATACAATTAATATCCTAGGGTGTATTTTTCTTCTGCTGTTTATTCAGTTACTAATGTAATGCTTTTCAATTTTGGCATATTTAGCAATAAAAGATAATTATAAACAAAATAACCAAACAAATATCCCTGTATTTTTCTGGAAGACTTTTTTCACTCACTTTAATTTTTGAATGAAGGGAGAGATTGTGTAAAGAAGTCAACTGTTGCTTTGGACAGCTTATAGGTGCTGCATTATGTCTCTAGATGAAATTCCATAATGTGTGGTGTTTTCTTTTGTTTATTTTCTCCCCCCTGTGAAAAGTGAAGTCCGGGAGTGTCTGAAACTTGACCAAGACCATAAGCAATGTTTCTCTCTCTATAAACAAGTAAAGAAACTCAATAAGCAGATTGAGTCAGCAGAGGAATTCATCAGAGAAGGCAGGTAAGTGTTCATTGTTGTATTTGGAAAAAAAAAATCACTACTGAGGCACCAACTAGTTATTGACTGAGGAGTTTATTAAGTAATGCTTTTTGCATCTGTCAGTTGAAGTGGATAACTGAGCACAGTTCTCAAATTACAATTAAAGTAAATATTGACTCGTAGTCAGTTCTGAATCCTTTCTGATACCACTGTCTTCTCTTTGCATACTTTACGGAGCAGGTATTAAGATCAAGGTAGGGATAATATTTGTCAACTTTCAGGTATTGTAGGACCTCATCTATAGACTAAAAACACCAAGTAATTCTGCAGTGCTTTGATAGCTAAAGTGGATCTGGCTGATAGGCCTCTTTTATGTACCCTGCTTAATGCTTCTCTATTCTGTTACTTCTTGCTTCGTTTCAGTTTTACACGTTTCCAAACGCACAACATCCAACTGTAAGGAGCCCTAACAAGTGATTAAACATTGTCAGGGTGGCTTTTTAAAAGAAGATGCATCAGGAAAGTGAATCAGCACAACTGAAGACAATTTTATTAAGTCAGCAGTCCGTCTGGGCTCTTCTTACTTTAGTCTTCTATTTAATCCAGTATCAGCACATTCTCAGGGACTCTTCTGAGAGCCTGAATTTCTCCTAGCTTGTAGCAGCCCCTGAATTCAATCACACACTCGCATATTTAGGTGAACTTTCTAATCTGTTTGTTATTAACTGTAGAACTTGGGTATCTTTAAACCTTCACAGCAAAAAAACATTTTGCTATGTGACTTGCTGAGAAGAAGGTAGGGAGAGAACAACTTCCTGGTTCAAGCTGGCATAAGTTTTTAGTTGTTGTTGTTTTTTTTGGTACCACAAAAGGCAAATAGTACAGTGCTCGTGGCAAGATGGATTTAGTCCATCTCAAATATCAAAGAAAGGGAGAAGCTGTCTTTTTTTTTCCAAGTGCACAGTGGCATATTGGGCAGGAAGCAAATCTAGACACTTCTCTGTCTGTGCACACTGCAGGAGGGCAGTCATGGTCTTCTGCAAAAGCCTGCCAGGCATGGTGCCTCCTCTTCTATTTCGAAGCATGGAAAAGGTAATGAGAATATAATTCTTAAAGTGGCTGAAAGTTTTCTTCGTTGTGTTGCCTCACATCACACCTTTAAGACTAGTAGAGCTAAGGTACATTGTTGTAAGGATGTGAATGTCTGAATTTTAAAGTTTTAAAATCTGTAAATAAATTACAGCAGCCCAAAATAGTTATTACCTTTCATAGTATTATGCTTTATAATTAAAACAGGTATGAAGATGCTATCAGTAAATATGACTCTGTAATGAAAACTGAGCCAGAAGTCCCAATTTATGCTATTCGTGCCAAAGAAAGGATCTGCCACTGTTTGTCAAAGGTAATACTTGCTTCCACTTCCCTCTCCAAATTTCTTTAAAAACAAAACAAAAAAATTAACTCCACCCATGAACTTTGTTTTACTTTCTCCTCCTCAGAATCAGCAGGCTACAGAAGCCATAAAAGTTTGTACAGAAGTTCTGCAACTGGAACCAGCCAATGTGAATGCCCTGAAAGACAGAGCAGAAGCTTATTTGCTGGAAGACCTGTATGAAGAAGGTACAGTTATATATATTTTGTTCATACATTTTTGTGGGCATTTAAAATGCAGTCAGCGTTTCAAAAATTTTTAACATGCGCTTTGATTCTACACTGTTGTTATTCCCAATCAGCACTGGTAGTTGCAGATCTACAAAAATATCTGCTGTTAATTTTGTCTTGATTAGTATAAGTGGTATGTACTTGTTTTATCTAGAGTTGTCTTTACAAAAGTGGGCTATGTTCAGGATCTTCTATGAGAGCATACAGCTTATTCAGACTTGAACACATTTTATATAAACAGCAGTGTCAGACAATTGTGTTTATAGATAAAAGGTAATTATAGTTAGTTATGTAAACCCGTTTTAGAAACACCCTTTTAATATCCTTAGTATGAAACAAGACAGTCCTATACCCAAGTACGTGTTCAGAGTAGAGGAAGATGTCAGCCACTGCTTCACCTCCATGGGTCTCTGTAATGCTGCCAAGAGCAGTAAACAGATTCTGCTCTTGAGACTGCGTTTTCTGTGGGGGTTTGCATAAAATGCATACTGGTGGTTAGTTTTCCATTGGGCTTGCAGACTGGCAGCCCTTAACATCAACTTGTGTATAGTAGTCAGAAACACACCAAGAACAACAAGCACTTCAAAAAGTTTTTGTGGCTACATTCTCAGGTACTCTGAGAAGGGTACTGGGCTAACAAATGTTTTGAGGGGGATCCCTGGCGTGCTTTCCTGGAAGGTTACTTATATCACAGGGAACCAGGTTATGTGAATTGCAATGCGTGTGCAATTGTTGCTGGTGTATATCTGAGTTAGAAGAGAAGTGGCCAGTTCTGTTAGTGTGACTGCAAAAGGGGCAAAATGCCTTGTGAAGGAAGAGGTTCCTGTGGAGCCTTGCTTTGCTAAGATGGTGGGATTGTGCTGACAGGGCTCTGAGTGAAGGATCTCACAGGGCTGGGTGTGGGAAAGCAACTATGTAATGCCATGGACTGGGTGAATGATGAAGGCATTGTCTACAGGTAGGAGCCAGTGGCATGAGGAAATCCCAGTTCACAGTTCTCTTTCTTTGTGTGGTCCAGGATGAGTTTCAGACTTCTCTGGATTTCCTTATGGCTGGCAGAGAAGACAACAGAAGCCAGCTGCCTCAGCTGGACTTCCCCTGTGCTGTAGCAGGCATCCTTGCTGTTGAAAGCCTACATCAACAGCCTTATCCATATTTATTTTGCAAGTGGCACTGGTTGCAAGTGCCCTTTGAAATCAGAAAGCCCTCTTCCATTTCAAAGAGCACACAAGATGTGTGATGACTTTTTTTTTTCTGAACCCAGCTCTGTAGAGATCCTGTAGGCAGCGAGACTAAAAATAAGCTCTAGAGCAGGGAAGTGACAGAGGAATCTTTGAGTACTGCCTCCCCAGCACGCACCCACACCCCTGTACCCCAAATCTTCCTGCCAGCGCTGTTGCTGGGGTTGTGCTGGACCCACCAGCCATTCCTCACCCCCCAAAAGACAGAGTATTGTGGGACTGTTACTTAGTCCATATGCAGCCTTGGAAAATAAGGACCGAGTAATTGGTGTCTCTGAGTACACCACTATGTTGTTATGTAGCTTCTTCAAGAGTACTAAGTGCTAATGTACTATTAAAAATCTTCAAAATTTAATTTAGTCTCATTTCCACAAGAAACCAGGCTTAAGAAAGAGATTCAGACAATCTCTGTTCTGTCTCCCCGTGCTCACTCATGCAGCAGTTTTTGAAGCCTCGGGATGCTTCAGTCAAATGCGATAAAGGAAAGGACTTGCAGGCTTTAAATCTGCTGGAAAACTAGTTCCATTAATTTTAATACTCCTAGAACAATTTTCCTGTTCTTTATTCTGGTACTGGATCTTCAGCTTTACAACTGAACAACAAAAAAAACCCTCTTCAATTTAAACATTGAGACAGCTGTTCTCATTAATGGCATGCTCAGATTTTTTTTTTTGTCTTTTTGGGAAATGAATCAGAGATGATATTGCTCGCCTCTTGAAGTGAACTTCAAAAATGAGATCTATTTTTTAATTTAACTTTATTTTTTTAGGCCTCCTTGACTCAAATGCTTGAAATCAAGGTGTAAAGAGGACTGGTATGGTTTCGGGCAGTCTTCTTTAGCAGCCGTGTAGACTTTGTGCTCCAGAAGTGACCTAGTCCTTCTCTGCTGGGGCTGGCAAGCCTCCTTCTTCCTTGTAAGAAAGGGTGGAAGACAGCAGCATTTCTGAGAACATCTGATGACTTTTACAGAAAGGCATGGCTTAAAGTGAGAGGAAGAATTGTCGTTCTGTTTTTCTTGGGGTAGTCTTTTTCCATCTTTTGTTTGTTTAGAACTGCAGTGTCAACTTAAAACTAAGCCTCAGGAAGGTTTTGCAACGATGAGCCTCCCTTCAGGGATTTCCCCATCATTTCCCATACTTCAGTACAGCAGAAGTAAGCTCAGTCACCATTGGGAAAATCAGATTTACGAATGAATAGAAAACACTTCCCTAAAAATAAGTTTTGTAACAAGGTGTGGCACAGATGCACGGAGCAGGCTTGGTCCCGTGCTTGGAGCAAATGCTTCCCTGTTACAGCACGTAGGGAAACACGGGGAGGACGCAGGTGGGATCTGGGAGAGCCTGTTTCCTGGGCTGGAGCCCCTGGGCTGGGCTTGGCCTGGCTCTTGGGGGGTCACCACGCCCGAGTGGAACCGTGCTCTTCCAAATCCCTGCTGGTGGCATATCTGCTGCTCTCCTCCTGCCCGTGTCAGTGGCAAGATGGTGGTTGTTACTCTCTGCTTTCCAACAGTGCCTCCATAAACGGTGTTGTAGTTCATTAACGTTAATCTGCCTGAAGGTGTCTTCACTTATCCTTCAGTTTTAACTGCTATAAAGCGATGGCTGATTCCTCTCTGCTGTAGAGAACAGAAGAGTAATTAAAATCATGGTCTCATACTTAAAGCAGTAAATCGATTCTTTCTTCCCTCAATAAAATTTCAAGCGGGAGGCACCTATTTCCTGTTTAAAGACAGGAAATTTCAAAGTGCTTATAATTCCAAACTTTGAAGGAGATTATTGTTAAATGTTCAAGATGCACTTCAGAATGTGTAGCTGAGTCCCGATTCCCATTAAATGGTTTTAATTACTTCATAATCACATGGGATCCAGGTCTTGTCTATGAAGACAGATATGTAATGAATCCCTTTCTGGCTTACCCCCTAAGTACAGGAGTCTATCTGTCTATAAAGTTTTTTTTTCAAAGAGAAGAAAAAACACTTGCTGCTTCAAAATTGCTCAGGAAATTTTTTATCTCCTCACCCTACTACTGTACAGGAGACAGTCCCTGCTTCTGTGAGAGCATTACAGTTTCAGTTACTCCTCTAGCAGAGTTGGCATAGGCACAGATTGTCTGCAGTTACTCATGTTCGATAGAAAATTAATTCTGTGTATGGCCAGTCTTAGTCGCTGTGTTTTAAAGATGCAGGCAAGATCGGAAAGCCAGCTAAGATGTTTAGAAATATGATGCAATTACTGCTTCGGAGATTATGAAGACTCTTGTGTTGAAAGCAGGAGAGTTAGATTTGACTCAAGTATTTAAATTGAAATGGATACTAGAAACTGGTTGTTCCTTTCCTGTTGTGGGACAGGATGAAAGGAAGAACGTATTTTATCTGAAGCAGCAGGCCACTAAGAAGAAATGATGATCCTTGTGTTAGCCTGGGAGGTGTTAGTGCTTTTAGAAATAGTGACTGAGAGGAAGTGATTAAATATCTCACTCGGCATACCTTGAATTAGTAATAAGTCTCCTGGTCTCATAACAAATTTTTTGTCATCAGGAAGCTGTCATCCTGCCTCAAAAGCACCTGGTCCCAACCTCACCCCTCGGGTGGGGGCAGAGTTCAGCTCTGAGTGAGAAAAATTCCTACACTGGGGAATACCATCACAATTGGAGTCTCCTCCAGCTGAAAGAAAGTGCAAAATGTACTTGCAGTTGGGTGTGCTGGATGCACTCCCTCAGCAGTGTGCAGCACTACAAAACACACCTTCCCATACACTTAGTATTTGCAGCCTTCAAATAAGGAGGTCAAATTAGAGCAAGCTAGTGCTTTCACTGCAAATATTTGACCCTTAAGCAGCTTGGTTTCCAGCAGCGGTGCATGCTGTAGGTGATGTGGTTGGTGCTCGGTGAAGTTGAGTGATCTGATCTGCATTTGTCAGGATGTTGTGATGGGACATGAAGCAGATTAAGTACGCTGGTGCTTAAAATTTTGGGGTGGTAAAACAGCATAATGAGATCCCTCCACTTTCATTATTTTCACCAGTTTCATCAGTATATTTTAAGCACGCACATTAGTGTAGGCTCCCATTTGTTTTTTATGATGACAGGACAAATTGTTAAAAGTATCAGCAGAAAGCAGAATGCTTTGTTGAAGCAGCAAGTAAGTGTCCAGTGATGTGAAGATGAATAGAAATTTAGTTTTGTTTTGTAATAGCATATGAAATTGTTGGGGCACTGGAAATACTTCCTGGAATTTTTTTCAATAACCAAAACGAGATTGCAGCAGTATCAGATGTCTGACTAGTACAGATTCATTAGCACTTCCTGCTGTCTTGCTCAGAAACAGTGAAAAACAAATGTAACACCTGCTGAGAAACAGCATCTGCTTGGAAATAATCTGATGCAAGTACTTTGTCTAACTTGAGAAACCTGGGAGACTTGGATCTGCAAATGAGACTTTGAGGATTATAACAGTGAAAGAAGAGTAGTTTCATTAAAGACTTCAACAGTTGCTGCCTCCCTTGATAAATCTTGATATCAAAGAATACTTAAAATTGGTGTCTTAAGCACTTACAATAATAATGTGGTTTACTTCAAAAAAGGTATAGAAATGAGATCTCTTCAAAATTCATGAATGCATTACAGCACCTCTCTTGCCTTTGTTCCTGACAAATGCAACTCTTGAAATAAAAGCGAGAGCATGCCTTTGGGGGCCGCAGGGGGGACATGATGACAAAACACCCAAAGCTTAAAATATAGGTATCTGCAGCAGTATAAATAAATTAAGGCATAAAAAGAAAATATTTGTCTTTCACCAACAGTTGTAGTTGTGGTGTTGCATAAATGCACTTACTGGTAATCTGAAATCCATCGTCTTTGTTGTTAAAGAGGAAGAGACTTTCTATGGCGTTGAGTGCACACAGTGGGAAAAGGAGCATGAGTATAAAGATTCTGTATAACGCGTCCTTCAATTGCACGGCAATGTATGGGACTAACGCTGTGCAGCGGGCTCTTCAGTTACTGGTCACTGAAACTTGCTTCTTGATTCCCGTTTCATCCCAGTCTAGCTGCTCATTGTGTTCATCCACGTGACTTTGTAACATCTAGAAGAGCGTTCTGACCAGCTGCTAATAACCTCTCCTCTCCTCCCTTTCCAAAAAGTGTGATTAATCTAAAGAAAGAAAATTACCTAACTTATATGTGAAAGAGAACCTCTCTGCCCCAGTGTTTTCTAATTTGAAAAAACCATACTTGGCAAGTTGAAGTCAAAGTTCCACTGTTTCTAAGCTGTAATAGCAAAACTTGAGTTTTGAAGAGTAGTTGAGTTGTTTAAATTGAAGTTCGTGAAGGGGTATGTAATATTTTTTCATTCAATTTTTTTTCAAAGCTATTAAAGACTATGAAACTGCTCAAGCCAATAGTGAAAATGACCAACAGATTCGGGAGGGGCTAGAACGAGCCCAGAGGATGTTGAAGCAATCACAGAAGAGAGATTACTATAAAATTTTAGGAGTAAAAAGGTGAGACATTAATATCTGAGGTGATGACATGAAAGTTGGTTATTAAACTACCATATCTGGAGCTGATAACTTGCTTTTGTCCTGCTGCATGTTAGTTTTTGTTCGTGTCTTACTACCTCCACTTTCCTACTGTACTAGATTAGCAGTGTTCAGCTCTTACGTAGCATTTGTTTAAAATTCCTTTAGGAAGAATGAATAGAAACTACCATTGGGAAGGAAGGAAGGAAATCCTTTGGCAAGAAATCCTTAGTATAGATGATCAAAGGTCAGGTGAATGAATTGGGGGGGAGAATGAAGACTGGAAAGAATTACTGAAAGCAAGAAAAAATACACTTGTGGCAGATACTATGATAGATTAGGAGAGTTTTGAAAGGACTGAATAAAAGAGGTATCTGAAATGCTTCTGCCATTAACCTGGAAAAACTAACAGCTTCTCTTTTTAATGAGAACCAAACAAATGTTCAGCTCTGAACCTGTATTGGTCATCTTTCTAATCGTGAACTAATTCAGTCTCTACTCTTTGTGCTTTCTGTGACTTACCTTACTGTAAATTCTTCAGACCGGGAACTGTACTGTGTATAGTAGCTGGCAGTAGCACCTCTCCAAAGAGAGTAAATGGGTGGTGAAGGAAAGAAGAGTCTTGGTTTAAGGTTGGAACCTCCTTCCTGTGTTTCTGTATAAATGTCCGATGTCACCTTCAGAAGGTCAAGTAGCATCTCATAATTTTCCTGATGCCCTTAATTACTCTTCCAGTGCTTAAAATAAACCTGTGGATTCAGTAGTGTAGCACGTGAACAATTAGAAAGCTTGTAAGTTATCTGTACTTTTATCCATCCAGAAATGCTAGAAAGCAAGAAATCATAAAAGCTTACAGAAAGCTGGCATCCCAATGGCACCCTGACAACTTCCAGAGTGAGGAAGAAAAGAAGAAAGCAGAGAAAAAATTCATTGATATAGCAGCTGCTAAGGAAGTCCTTACTGACCCAGGTAATGATTGTTCTTATGCAGTGACTTTGCTTGTTTTATTACTTCTTTTTATGACAGTGTAAAAATGCAGCAAGTGTAAGTTATAACAAATATTACAGCTTCCCTTTTTCTGCTCTCCCCTCAACCATCTTGAGAAAGCACTAATACTTGCATCCAATCCATTGTGTGAAGTCAGATAAAAACCTGGAATTATTTACTGTGTTTCAGTGACTTTTGTTTCAAACCAAATAAAAATGATTATTTGATTATTTCAAGGGTATCGTTTGGGGATATAGTCTTGCAGAAGTTTCCAGGACTGCTTAACTCTGGAGATGCTTACTTTAAGGATGTGGGTGTGTCCTACTGCCTAAAGTTCTGATGCAAACTAAATTTAGATTGACAGCACTTGAGATATTCTAGAAAAACCCTGAAAACTGGCTTTGTTGTTGTGTGTATCAAAGCCTAGATGGAACAGAGCATTGCTCCAGGAACAGGGGACTGGGTTCTTGGCTCCCATCGGCCTGTGGGAGAGGGTGTCCTCACTGCTAGCCCGTGGCCCTGCTCCTGGAGCTGGCCTGGTCAGCAGGAGCAAGAAGCCCTGTGTCAGGTCTGGCTGTCTGCTGGTCAGCTTCAGGGGAGGGGAAGAAAGTAGAGAATGCTCTGACCCTGTGGTGTGGTGGCCAGGAGATCTGGTGTCCATCCCATCGAGAGAGAAACTGATGGGGTGGACCACGTCATCTAAAGACTAATAAAAAATGAGGTGGTGTGGTTATCTTGCCTCACTTTTTTCNAAGCAAACAAAAAGAACTCAGCCAAAACCATCTATTAAGTTCCTGTCTTTAAACTCTTTCCTGTATGGTCACTGGAAAGAGAAGCATATAAAAGGTGCAGATATTAGAGGCTCTTGTTTCATCTTCATGTTCGTGAGCATCTAAGTGATAATTAGGTAATGGGCTCAGACTTTTGGAGGAAGGAGGGATCTAAGAGTGAACTGCAGTACAAACACTTTGGGTTAGTAGAAAGCCTTTTCCTTTGTTCATGCCATCTTTGTAATTATGTACATAAATTAGAGGATTTATATACTGGAAGTGTTTCAGATACTGTTTGCTCTGGCAGCATCTTCAGGGTGTGTTCGTCTGGTTTCTCCTTGACGCTGTTTCTGAAGTCATGATGTCTAACCAGCAGGACAAGAGAAGTGACACTGGTCATACGTTGCTTTTGTAATGCCATGTTAGTTTCTACCTCTATTGCTGTCTGTCACTTCTTACTGCGATGCCATTCTGTCCTTTCATCCAGATATTTTTCCGTGATAGTTTTCTGGCTATAGTGACTGTGCTGGCTACGTAAGGAGGAACTGTAAAGCCTGTGGACGTCTGAATCTCTGAGCTTTGATTTGCAGGCTTATCATCATGGAGCTCTGGTGTACTTTGAGGCAGTCTTCCCCATTGCTCCCCCACCCAGCCTCATGATCCTCACCCCTCACCAAGTCTCCTCCCTTCTCTACCTTGACGAAATGGGGGTCCTGAAAAAGTGCTTGGTGGTCAAAACCCTTGTGGCACTTGCAAGGAGTGCAGGCTGCTCGAAGGTTTTAGTCAGGCTTAAATAAGAGTAGCAGTGTAGCCTCTGACTCGCCTGCGGGTCTTGGGGAAGGCTTTCAACTTTGTCCCCACTGGACAAAATTACCCGAGGAGTGTGCTTTGTGGCTCCGGAGTGCTGTCCCCTAGGCAGCTCTCTGCCTGAACAGGATGTGGAGAAGATCGAGAAAGTTTGGGGCTCTGCCGGCTGACCTTCATGCTGTTGCTGAAGGGTCCAGTTTGTAATTTGCTGGTGGAGAGGAACTCGCAGGATAGAGTATGCCCTGTCCTCTGACCATCCCAAGTGGGGGCAGCTGAGAGAATAAATACAATAAACTCAACGAGGACAGAACGTCCCGATTACTTGTGGGACTTGGTTGGTCAAAGTGCAGCTGTCCTGTCCCTGTCGAAATTCCAGCGTGTTCTCTTGGACAGCCAGGTACTGTCTTGCCTTGCTTTAAACTAAATGATTTGTTGGAAGGTTTTAGTACAGGGTTGTCACAGAGTTGGAGGCTTTTCTCCTCTGCCAGTGTCCTGGAGAGCTTTGAAAAACTGGAAAGTAATTAGACGGGTTCCTGCAAGTGCTGCCAATGTGAGTGGTAGCAGCAGTTCTGTGTCTTGGGGGTGGTTCTGAGCTGTTTATTGGTCCTCAGAGATGCTTTGTGTTGCTGCCCCAGCTACAGTGCCATCACTCCACCTTGTTCTTGCTTCCTTCAGAAATGAGGCGGAAGTTCGACGCGGGAGAGGACCCACTGGATGCGGAGAGCCAGCAGGGCGGGGGCAACCCTTTCCACAGGAACTGGAACACGTGGCAAGGATTCAACCCCTTTGGTTCTGGAGGAGGACCATTTACATTCAAATTTCACTTCAGTTAGAGCCAAGACTGTTTCGGGTGGCTGCTGCTGTTTTTTACTTAATTTGTTCGAAAAATAAAAACTCTCTCAGTTCAAGACCCAAAATCTTAATTTCTAATGTTGTCCTTAACCCAGAGTCTTACCGCACTAGAAGAAAGCTTCTTCTTTCTTTTAGTATTGAAAGGGTTTGCTTTGTGGCGAGCTTGACAAGCTTATCCTGGCAGGGGGGAGGCTGAATAAGGGTTTTGTTACTGCCTATGTATTTGTTGTGGATATGCAGGAAATGTTTATTCCTACAGATGGAAAAAAGTAAGAGGCTATTTAGGACAACACTTAAATGCATCTTTAGGACTCAAGTATATGCTTAAAGGTAAAAATGCATGTAAATATTTTTCTGAATCTGGGCCTAATAAATGTGGAACGGGTAGTTACAATAGTCTCTCCGTTAACAAATTTAGTCATTGTGCTCAGCAGAATGATCCATTTCTCAGTATTCTTTAAAGGAAACCCTAGTGACCACCTATTGTATTACTGTCGGCAGTGCCATAGGTAGGGTGAAGAGGCTACGGGCTGAGTCTGAACAATCTCTTTTAAAGAAGATCACTTGTAAGTAACAATGATTGAAAATGTCTGTTCACTTTATTCATTAACCTGAAATTAATTGGGATGATTTGCTTGGCAGCAACTGTCAAACATGAAAGCTTAAAAAAAAAAAATTTCATTTTTTTCTGAAGACTGTTTCTGTGATTTGGAGTGTTTAATTATCACTTTTGAGTAGTTTGCACTTTAACAAAATATCTGCTTGAGATTTGAGCAAAACAGCGTAATGTGACATTCCCCCAGCTGTGCAGCAGTTTGTTACTTCTCTGTACCTAAATTCAGAAGTGATACAGGTTGTGAGGTGAGTGTATGTGAACTGCAGGAATAAAATACCAACTGTAGCCCTCCCCATTTAATACGAC
This sequence comes from Anseranas semipalmata, assembly GCA_013399115.1. NCBI lineage: Eukaryota > Metazoa > Chordata > Aves > Anseriformes > Anseranatidae > Anseranas > Anseranas semipalmata. Next base: position 390,875 of record VXAA01003127.1, read on the forward strand.
TTCATTTCTGTTGGGTGATGCAACAGTGAATTAATATTATGTGAAATTGTTTGAAGTAATTTTGTATGTTGTGTAACAGCCACAGTACTGCAAAAACAACTGCCTGCGTACATGAAGGCCTGACTTTTAGCCAAAAGTCTAGCTTATTCTTTCGATATGCACGTGGCTAGAACTGGTTTCGTGCATTGATTGAACTGTGAGATCTGAGGCATTACCAGGACTGTAGCTGCTACAAGCGAGGTAGTCTTCTCGTTCTGTAACTGAATATCTGGGAACTACTGACGAGTTTCACCGGCAGCCATTTTCTTAGAATGCAAAGATTACAATTCTTTAATTGACTGATCTGAATTTTAACTGGAAAACAATAATCAGTCGATAGGAATCTCTCTCACTTGAACTCATGGCATTTAAAACCATAAGCAGCCACTGTCAAACAAAGCAAATAAAGCCTTCAATCTGGAAGTGATTCTTTTTTTATTGTTGTAAGTGCAGTTGCTTTTGAAGCATAACCCTTGTCTCCTGCCTCAAGTACTTTACAAACCTAATTGTGAGGCCCTGTGGCTTTGTAAAAGGTTTTTCAGCAGCAATTTCAAGGTCGGTGTTTGGTCAGCAGAAACTTATCTTCAAGCTGAAGAGCGTACGTGGTGGTTTCCAATAGTTTATGGTACAAAAATGCCCCAGCAGCCTGTTAAACTCCAGCGTCAGTATTTTCCAAGTTGAATGACTTCCTGGAGGTTTGACTCCTGCTTTTGACCTGTCAGAGATGTTTTTGTTTAAACTCTGCAGAAGATGCTCAGGACGCTGGTTTTGAAGTGCTGTTGAATGACCGCTGGAAGCGATATGCCGTAATTTTGTACGTACAGGGGTGGCGTTCGGTTTAAGGAAGTCACAGTAAATGCTGCAGACAGCTAAGTTTGTGTGCTAGAGAAGTGCTAAGAATGGTACATTTTAAAGGACTACCCTTGTGCGGGTTCTTGTTTCTATCCCTTTCCCTTCTCTGTTTTAAAAGCTATGGCTGAGACAATTCTGTTTTTTTTTTTGGGGGGGGGATGTCTAAGATGGTCCCTCATAAGTAAATTATTCATATAAGGTATTGATGTTAGCGGCGTGCATATTCGTTTCTAAGGCAGTGGACAGTTGTGCTGTGCACTGGAAGCAGTCAGGAACAAAAGGATTAGGTTTAATTCTGACGATGAATGGGAAAGGGAAAATTACATATTTGGAGGGGGTGGGAAACAGCTTGAATCTAGTCAGTGGAAGATGATGATTAATGCTTGAATGCTGTTCATAGATTCCTTTTGTGGAAGAGAGTGTCTTGAAAATGAAGAAAAAAAAGATGATGGAGGATAAGGCTTTCTGATACTAAGCAGCTGTTGATCACATAAATGTTACTGCTCCAGCGCTGTTTTTAAGTGAGCAGATGCTGGCTTTTAGCTTTAAAGTACTTCTCAAAATACAAAAAGACAAAGTTGTGTTTAAAAAAAAAAAAAATGCTTTTACGTTTCAAGGATTTCCAGATACAGTGATGCATTTCCTGATGTGACTTCAGAAAAATGAGTGCTGGTAACACACTGAGTGTTAATGGTGCAAGCTATGTACAAGGAAGCTGAATTCGCCTTTTTATTTATAATGGGTGTCTGTAGTGCAATAATGTTCAATAACTGAACATTGAAATAAATGTCTTGGTAGTTTGTGAAGCACGAGATGTGCATGAAGCATCATTACAACAATTGGCCTGTATGTAGATGCAAACCTTCTATGCTGAATTCTGTCTTGCAGTTTTTATAAACTAGTTTCCAACTTGTTTTAAAATGAAGGGGGGGGGTGTATCTTACTTGAGGTATGCTTAATACTGATGTGTTAATAAATCAGTATTAAAACAGATTCCGAGTGAATTATAAACTTAAGAGCTCAAACTTGTGACATGTACAGAAAATGTTAGCTTAAAAAAAAATTTAAACATAAAAGCTTGTTAACGTTTCAGTTTCCAGACCAGTGTTTGGAATAAGAATCATTCTTCTGTTTACGGCTGTGATTTGTAGGAGCTTTGCTGGAAATTAGCCAGTATAGCGTAGCAGGTTAGTTGTATTTAAAAGTGCCTTACTGTAAGGTATCGTTTGTTTGCTCTGTAATACACATTTATCCATAAAATTAAAAATGGGAGAATCTTTTTTTTTTTTTTTTTTGCCCACTGCAAAATTCAAAGTAGCAGTTCTATGTTTTAAGAAGGATAAGTCAAGTTAGCCAGAAATTTATCAAATGTCTCAAATTATAAAATGTCTTTATATAAAGTCATAAGTCTAAAAAGCAAGAACTGTTTTTTCTAGAACTGTGGGGATTATTTTATGGTATTTTTCACAATAAAGATATTTATGATGACAAGAAAGCACTGCAGTGTATTTGTTTGCCCTTCTTTCCTCATCCAAGTTTCCAGCTTTCCAAGTTGTTGGAGTTGGTCTGGCTTCTGGAGGTGCCTGGCCCGGGAAAGCCTCCGGCCCCTCAGGAGAAGTCGCCTCCGGTGAGCTCCTGAGGCTGCAGCCCTGGGGAGGGCGGCTGAGGGCATGCGGCACTTGGCAGGTGAGCGCATACTCTGCACAGTCATTTCTAGGCAATGTGAGCTGATGGATTTATTCTTAAATCCAGTTGATCGTGTTCCAGGTGGGCTGATGAAAGTAGCAGACCTTGGAAGGCAGCGGAGAAGTCACTGAGCCTGTAGGAGTTGCACCTTGAAAGCCTGAGCTCTATGGCAAGCAGTCAGAAAGCATTGTAATGGAGCTGAAACCACGAGCCTGAGTGAACAGAGACGTGTTTAGACTTCTGCTGAACCCCAACGTTCATTTCCATTACTCATTTTCAGAGCAAGGCTGAAGCAGCTCCTGGGGAGGATGGAGTCCGGTTCATAGCTGAGCTTTTGCTTTTGCTGCAGGGAGGGGTGGGAATTGTAGAACTTGTGGCTGGAGCAGGCGGATCTGCAGCAAGTGGCTGCAGAGCAGAAATCGTGTGCAGAAGGGTGTGTCCTGAATGCATAACCCCGTAACTTGTTGCGTAAATTGGTTTAATGGAGTTCCTCCTTTAGAACCAAAACTGGTTTGGAGTTTGCTGTGGTTCTGCCAGGAGAATCTTAGCTGCAGCTGTGAGATACAACAGGGCTGGGTCAAGATGATGGTTTTGATTGCTACAGCACTTCTGGGGTAGGTCTTAGCTGTCATAGCTGCATAATTTTACTTAGGCAGTAGCTCTCCCAAGGCTCGCTGAAGAGGAGCAGCAGCAGAGCTACTCTGCAAAGGAGCAGAAGTTGCATTACAGGACTCGGAGCAGACCTTGCCCTCAACGTCCTCCAGTAGAGTTTCAAGGCCCTCACTGGCTTCAAAGGAAACATGAACTTGTAGACAATGCCACTAAGGGCTTGATCTAGTCACCAGTATGACCCCTGTGCAGCAACATAAGAAAGCTGAGTCATATCTATGACATCCAGAGAGATGACAATCCTACCTGCAGTCAGCCAAAGTGTATATATGTGCATGACTGATGGTGTGAATAAACAACACCCATCCACGGCTCGGTGCTATTCAGTGAGCCTGGGAAACTGCCTTTACAGTACAGTTCTCTCTGGAGATTAAGCACCTCAAGGGGTGGATTAAAAAGAGAGACTGAACACTTTGAAGGCCTGCAATTTTAGATACATTCATCTGTATAGACCCATCATCTCTAGTAGAGGTAGAAGATTATCTGAAGATAGAAGTTCAGCAACCATGTAACCAATTAATTCCACAATTTCTATTAATGTCTTTTTCATGTATGTCTTCAGTTTAAAAAAAAAAGAAGTGCAGCATCAAGTGATTCTGTTTTTAAGCTATTGAATATAAATAAAGTTCTGTGTTTAGTAAAAGGCACTTTCAAAACCATCTGCACATCTACATTTTACAGTCATCAGAGCCCAAAATCTGGTACAAGAGTGAAGAGTGTAACTGGAGGAAGCTATTTATATGCCAGCCATTTTAAGACTTGGCAACCTCTGATGAGAAGCTGCCAGAATGTTTCATTCAAAGGAGTGAGGATTCAAATATAAAAGAGCTGAGATCTCCACCAGTAGAGAGAAATTTAGGTACAGCAATGCTGACTATGGCTCTAACTGCTTGATTCTCGCCTTCAGGCGAGGAATTCACAAACCAAATCGAGAGTTTCATCGCAGTAGGCTGAGAAATGTCAGCGAGCTGCTGGGACGTCTCAGATGTGTCTGAAATTCAGAATGAAGCATTAGCTAACGTAAGCAAGCACGAGTGTAAGAGGTTACCAGCTCGAGAGGAGCAGGGCACAGACTCCCCGCTGCTGCAGGAGCCTTTTTGTCACTGCATTAAACAGTCTCCGGGGGCGATGCTTGATGCGTCAGGAGCCGAGAGCAGCCTTCAGCACGGTGTTGGAGGAGTGTTCGCCTCTCGGCAGCAAAGGAGTCCATGTGTCACTGTAACCGGAAAGCCTAAAAACCAGATCCTAGAAAAAACAATGCGTTCTAGATGGCATCCCACAGTCCTAACTTTTTCAGGATTAGAAGGCTATGCTGGGAATCAGATCAGCCCAAATGTGGCACTATGCAATGTCAGAGCTCAGTGTTAATCTGTTAGAGACGTGATGCTGGACTAACCTGATTAAGAATTTGAGCTGATATAATAAAATTAGATACTGTTACCCTGTCAGCAAGTGTTTCAAGTTTTCCCGTGTATACTTAAAGCCAGACTTTGAACAAAGAATAAAACATAACAGAGTATAAGCAGGAAAGAAGAATTTATCTCTGGAGCTTGGAAAGATAAAATCTTGGTGTGAATGCAAGTGCTTGGTTCAGGAAAAAGGTTAAAAGAATTTTTTTTTTTCAATTCTAAAGCTCTGGCTTTTCAACAATGCTGCACTACTCTCTGGTTTGTTCATTTTGTTAAACTTACTAGTTGACATTAAGAAGAATAAGACCTAGAAAAGACATAAATAGTACTATGACTATGAATTGAACAAGCTCTTCATTTCAATGGCTCACCATCAATCCATATTGCTATGCTTATTTACTGACTTGAACCAGGTTTTGGTAATACACCTGTAATACAGGATGCATTTTCTTCCCTTTCATAGTGCAGAGCACACAGATTTGAAACTAGAAACAAGCTCTCCCCATCTATCTCCAAGTTCTCGCTCAGCTTTATAGGTTTGAACATCGCATCGTTGCTTCCCAGCACGAACGCTTCCACCAGATCAAAGATGATGGAGGAATTGCTGCCGTTTTTTGTCCTGGATATATTAACCAAGCATTTAATGTTCATTGTAAAATGCAAAATAGGAGAAGAGAAAACAATTGTTTTTTCTCCAGTGGCACCTTTAATATTTTGTACAATGCATACAATCCACTGTTTCAGTATTAAAAATATAAGAATATGCTAATGATTCAAAGTGCTGCTTTGAAGAGACTTTTGAAAAGTAGTTCATATAATTGCTGGACCTCTCCGTTTTATAAACAATTCATCATTTAAAAAAATAGCTTTTCCTGAAAATATTATTATATGCTGGAAAAAAATGCTGTTAAACATTTTTTTACAAACGAATACGACACCGTAGAAAATGGCAAGAGAACTTTTAAATCTTCAAAATATCTTCAACAAATTACATTTCTGAGAAATTACATTCTAATCATTTAAGTAAGCTCAAGAAAATAGTATTTAAAGAGCTATCTCTTTTTACAAAAGTATGCAGAAGTAATCCAATTTAAAAAAGAACAGGATGATACAGATGCAATGAGCAAGAAATCAGTGCATAAATTATCCACTTTTTATACTGCGTAACAGAAATTGCCCACGCAGATAATCATAATGAAAGAGAACTAAGGTTTCTTACAGATAAAGAACCTTCAGCTTCCAAGCTGACATTCACATCAACGTGAAACAGTGCTGCAGACTGAAGTATTAGGATGTAAGGATGAGCTAAAAAAGGGAAGCAGATGACGAATCATTTTTTCCTTTTATATATGGAGTATCAGTCATTTCCTCATTACACAAGGAATTTATAGTAGCTCTGCATAATTAAGTCATATAGAAGGCCATGTATGTTATAAAAACACCAACTTACTCATTTATGTGCCATGATGTTCCAATATGTTTGACTTGCCATCTGATATTCTTAAGTGTTATGTTACTTGTTATGAGAACAAGTGTAACAAAACAAATATTGCAGTGAAATGGGGTAGCTAAAGAGAACTGAAATTAGTATTAACTGATTATTACTATCGGATTACACAGGAAATATTTAATTGCGTACAAAGAAAATGCCCACAACAGACCTTTTAAAATCCATATATGATATGTTAAAACTGTTACTCAAAATGCATAAAGGTAATATGATGTAAAATATAAAAGCCTGTAAAAAATTTGCATGTCTCATATTACTAAGACTTGCAAAGTGTCAGCAAAGCATGATTATAAATACCTGCTCTTACAGGAAGCATTTTCAAATAAGCTACACCTGAGAACGAGGATTGCATACAAAATATGCTTCATTTTGCTTACTATTTATTCACTTATTTGCTGGGATGGAAATATGCAACTGATGATGGATTTACCCACTTAGTGCAAATTACCTTATCTTTTATAATTACAAGCATTTAAACTGAAAGAATGCATTAAGATGTTCTTACAAGAATTTGCGGTCATATTGTCTATTTTGAAATCAGCACAAAGTAAGCAACAGAGTATGTATTTAAGGCACTAGATATCAGTTTAGTAAATAAATTTCCTATTTTCAAATGTGTATTGCAAGAATTTTTCACTGCAGTTTTTGTGGGACCAAAATATCAGTAGCCCATTAGAGCAACAGTTTTGTGAGTACGTATTTATAAAATTACAGTAGACACCATTGATAGTCAAAATTAATCAAGTATTTTATTATTCTATTTTAAATTCTGAACAAAATAATGATAATCAAAACTGAGTGGAAACATCTTTCAGGTACTGACCTTCTGAGTCAATGCATGCTGGTTGGAAAGTTATCTTAACCAAAAAACACATAATGGAATCGTACGACATACTACTTAAGTGACCAAAAGGAGCCTAAGCAAAAATGATTTATTTCACGTTAGTAAGAGTGCAGCAATCCTGCATAATAAGTGAAAAATGACATTCCTTGCTTTAGTAAGTTTCAAAGTCAACTTATATTTGTGTGGTCTAAATTACTCAAGCTGTTTTTTATATCGTATCTTTGCTACAATGAAAATTTTTCTTGTGACCACAGTATTCCTCCAAGGACAAAACTATGGACATATAACCAAAATTCTTTATATTTAAATGCATTTGCTTACTGCATGTAATGTGCACAAAACAGTTTTCATATACCTATTTAATGCTGCTTCCCCAATTGCTGACACAGTAAATCTTTGAAGAGTCGAATACATCATTCTTTGTATTCTAAAATTGTCTGGGCAAACTGTCTTTTAGAGAAGGAAAAGAAAAACAAAGAAATAAGGAAAGCCACTCTACACTGGTTTAAATAAAAGCAAGTATCTGTCAATTTGTCTCTTCTGTTCTCTGCATTTCATTTAAAACTTTTTAAATAACACCATAAGTTATAAAATACTTCACATTAAAGAATGTTAACAATAGTGCCAATGCAGCTTTTGTAACTTCCATTCAGTCTTTTGCAGAAGACTATTGCACTGTCACCATTGCTTTTTACAGGTGGTGCTAAAGTTCATCGTGCTTAAAACCTGTAACCAAAAAAAAAATGTATATATATATAATAACAAACAATTACGTAGGAACTTAATGATTGGTTTTGTAAAACATGGAGAAAGCTCTTTAATGTCAATTTACTGCTAAAACAGTCAATTCAACAACATGAACTTCGTTTTTAGAGCCTTGCTAAAAGCTGACCATAAGCTTTCACAAAGAATAAAAACTACTTCTGTATAGTAAAAAGGGCATTTGTTCTTTGACTCAAGACTGATACTGGCAGGGATACAGTCTGAAGACAGAGAAACATACTGGACAAGGAGACAGTGACGTGGAAATTTCTGGAGAGGATGCACAAAATCTGAAAAGGAGGGGAGCACAGGTGGGAAGACTGACTGCAAAATGGGGGGTACAGAGAAAGCAAAGGAGACCGTTCTGCTCAGTCAGGTGTGAAAAGGCACTGCGTAGATGAGGCTGGAGTGACAGAAGTTGAGACAAACAGTGCTTTCCAAACTGGCAGATTTTGGCTATCACAGCTATCTTGATGGTTCAGTGTTTGGCAGTTCCTAGTTTTGGATAGAAGCCTAACCTTACTAACCTTACCATCTTCTTACTAACCTTACTGGGACACTCTTCTGAATAGCTTTTCTCCTTTAATTTAGAAATCTCTCACATTTTGTGCTTCAAATATGCACTTGCTGAATAGGATTAAGAAGAAAGAGCAAAAGTATGAAATAAAAAATAAATTTCCTACCTGAAAATTAAACAGCAAGTGACTTTCAAGCAGAAAGAATACATGGGATACCTTACTACTGAATTAATATAGGTGAGTGTCACTGACGAATCGAATTATTGAAAAAGTTTTTGTGAACTAATGATTTAATGGAGACTCAGTAGCTTACTGCTTAACAGGCTACACTGAGTTAAAAGAAAAAAACTTCAGATTCTTTAAGTGAAGCCTAAGCTAATGTGCTTTAATATCTGTGGCTCAAAAGATGTTGAACAGTTGGCTGTGTTTGAGTTCCACTTAAAAATTTTGTCCTCTTAAATTTTGCAACGAAACAAAAGATTTTTATCCTCTTAGTGTAACTCCTATGTAAAGAAGCCTCACGTGACTCTTAAAACCCACACAATTTCTCAAAGAGAAGGAAAAACTACACAAATACAACGTATGTGCTACTGACCCCCAACCTTCATTTCCAACAAATTATTTTAAAGAATTAACAGATGAATATGCATGTAAATTACCTTTTTGAAAGAATGATGTTTGATTTTTCTTCTCTTTTTCAATTTCCTGTATTAACTTTCGTATCTCAGCGTCATAGTCAACCCACTCAGGAACTATCCGGGCAGCAGCCTTTAATTTCGGTTCTTTGGTTTGGGGATTGTTACACTGAAAGTTTGAAATATACTAGATATAAACAAAGCCAATGTGAAAATATCACCTTTCCAAGGAATGTAAGTGATCACCTCCTCAATGGCACTGAAGATAAACAGCAGAACACACGTTATTACTAAAAACTAGCTATGTAATCATATGTCGACTAATACAATAATCTGAATGTTTCAAAATGGTCTACAATTTTCTTCAAAGTGAAAAATAAGTTTAACTTCAGACAAAAACATATTTCTTTGCTCTCACTTATCTCATTTACAATTTCCTTGAAGGACAACGTGCAAGGTCAGTTACCCTTGATATTCATCAAAAAAAAAAAAATCACAGAAAAGGAATTGTAAATAACCCTTGTTTAAATCAATTAAAACATTTTATTGTAAATACTTTAATTTTCCTGTGTGTTCCTGACTTAGGTACCACAAGACTACTAATATTTAGACAAAGTTACATGGGGAGATACAAGGTATACATTAGCATATTGAAATTAAAACTGATATCGTGGTTTTTATTAAGTTTGTAATGCTTCCTCTAGTGTTATCTAGAAAATAAATTGATTACTTCCATAAAATAATAAAACTATAAATCATAATAAAAAATGACATGATACCAGGGAATGAAAGATGGTCTAGTAACTTAAATTTCAATCTTTTATTTTCTAGAATAGAGAAAACCCATGTTTAGTGCACAAAACAAAGCTTATTTTAACTGTAAAGTCACAAACTAAGGTATTTACATACTGAATATTTGCACCAGATTCCAACTGTCTGGTTTTCTTCAGAATTATGGCTCTGAAGTTTCAACTGACACTGAATGGGGGTTGTCAAGAAATGAAGGGGGGGGAGATGGGGTGGGATAATAATGCCAGAACTTTTTCTCTCTGTTTCAATTCCCGAAGACAGACATTTTCTTCTTTCTAAATGCAGGTAAGTCTCAACTTTATGCTTTTTAACTTATCCTTTATATTCAGTTTATAGCGGTGAAATGGACAGAGGAAAAAGAGTCATTACTCCTCTGCACAGCAGGTTCAGCAGAGGTAGCAGCACACAGAAGTCGAAGAGTTATTAGCAGTACTTCATTATAGTTCTACTAATCTGGCTGAATATGGAAAAAAAAGGGGGAAAATATACGTACAGGACTGAAAAAACCCTGATTCTATCCAGTTGCTGAATATGGAAAAAAAAAGGGGGGGGGGGGGGAAAGTTTGCAATGCAT
>VXAA01003127.1:401187-433109 GCA_013399115.1 Anseranas semipalmata
GGGGGGGGAGGGGAAATATATGTACAGGACTGAAAAAAAACTGATTCTATCCAGTTACAGATGGCAACACTTAATTTTCGGTACAGTTTTCAGTTTCAACATAAGCAAATTTGGTACACAGCATACAGGAGAGGTCTTGCAGGAAAGGAGAAAAGTTGTATGTATTCAGGCATTTATCAAAAGGGAACTAATGTTCCAGTACCTTCCACCAAGGCTGGCTCCATGACACCACATTAGCATATCTCAAAAGGCACAGAAATTGTAATCAATAAAACTAATTTAACTCAAAATCAACTCACCAAGTCTATTGTTTTAGCCTTTTTCTTGGATTCATCATCACACCAGGTTTCACACCAAAGCCATTCTTGAGGGAGAGACTTAATAGCTACTTGATGAATCATATTATTGGGAAGATCCTGTACAAGTTTGTAAAAGCATAAATTAGCATTGAGTTTTGACGTAACTGCAATTACTTAAGAGATTCCACAGAATATGTTTGTCTGTTACCATTTCTGCAAATTGTTCGTATATTTCCTTCTGTGTGCTCATCTGACTCTTTTTCAAGTAGATTCAAAATTCAGTAATACTAATTTTGGCGGCCAATTTCACCTCTTATTTCTCAAGTAATTTTTTTCGTACTTATGCCTATCTTTCCTTAGTTTGACATCACCAATACTACTATCTGATACTTATGGTTCAGATACTGCATATTTAGACATACTCTAAATACCACTGAGCAGAATTAGACTGTGTGCAATTACTGAAGCATCTTAACCATATTTCCATTCCTCAAATTTGCAAAAAATGCTCAAAAGCACACAATCCAGGATTATGACAGTACTCTAAAGTTAGCCTTCTTTTAGGAAAATGGATTCCAGACAAGAGTGTGAAAAGGAAAAGCTATTAAACTGCTATTCTGGCTATCTTACTTAACTTAAAATTTCATTTTTTTCACACCTTTATTATATAGTCGAATACCCTCATCAACATGAAAGTACTGAACCAGTATTTTGCTGAGTGTAGCGAATAGCATTTACAAAAATGAAAAATCCCAGGCAGCCATACAGTACAGGTACTCTGATCATAGTTGAAAATAATAAATGTAATTGGTAGATCCATTCATAAGCTCCTTCACATGCACAACCCCTACATTACATTTAAAAATTAAATGTCAGTACTCAAGTAAGTATTACTCATGTCTGATTTGCCAATACATATTGCTAAATGTGACAGAATAAAATAGTACATATAGCTGTGCTATAAAAAGCATGTAATTTCATTCAAATACAGACATTAGTATGGAACAACTACACTAACTAACTACTAAAATAGAAGTATACTGTGTCAAGACATTCAAACATTAATTTAAATGTTTCCTTTTTTTGAAAAACTTCAATTCTATGAATGTTAGGAAGATCAAATACATGTTTTATCATCATCTCAATTTCAAGAGAAAGGAGGTTGTTTTTCTGTTGTGCCTCTCTGGTTTTTCAAATGAAATCACAATTCCTAAATTCCTCACAAGTCTCAAAGTTGTGAGTTTGCAAATTGTTAAATGGAGTATAAAGGAGAAAGACGGCTGCTAGTTCCAGGCTTTAAAATAAGTAGAAGCAAATTGTTTTAAAAAAAAAATTCTCAGCAAAAAGTTGCTTATCCTTACAGAAGGAAGTGATTTATCCTCAGAAATACTAAAATATGTCTAGAAGATCAAAGAGGAAATATTCACAAGTCAGAGAAATAAATGAACAAGGGTAAGACCAGGTTGTTTTTACTGTCATTGCCAAAATCCTTGTTCATTCAAAAGACGTAAACTGATGAAATGAAAGTCTTCTAAATTTTCACAAACATTTAAAAGTTGCTCTTCAATTTGATTTATAGTATAAGCATTTTCACATTTAGTCAGAAAACCTACATAATTTTAAAGGGAGACTCTTCTACAGCAGCATTTTTATTAGAAAATAAAAGCATGAAAACATGAAAAAAAACATGAAAACATTCCTCATAATAAAAGATTTTACTAGATTTTACTAAAAGATTCCTTTCTGCTGATTTTATTCTGCAAGTAAAGAACAAGATGGTTAGTTATCTATTTTTTAATGAAATGGTATTAGTATAAATATTTGTCCTTTTTTTTTTCTTCAGTCATCTTTATACTGATATTTCCATGCTTCTTTTTAAAAAGTAAAATTAAATATGCTGGACTGGAAGTCTAGTTATTATCATGTGTAGTTTTTCTCTCTATCAATTCTTTTCTTACTACCTTTGGCATTTAAAAGCACATTTTTTTCCACTCTATCTACTTCTGCTTTGTGGTCTATATCAGCATATCCCTAAATACCAACCACGAAGGCAGCGGTACTGGCCGAAATCTGCCATCCTGCTGGCAGACTAGCAAAGAGCTGAGATTGTTCCTCGAGAAGGGCAGTGAGCACTGTGGTTTGTATTTCTAGCAATGATGCTGTATTTGGTGTAAATGAAGCCAGAAGGCGATTGCTACCAATCCAGACAGAAAGCAGATTACTACAAAAATATTACTTTGATATATTTCTCTTTCCATGGTAATTCCAATTCCATTCTGCCAAGATTTAGCTACCTTAATGTCTGTTTTCAGTACTGATGGGCTGAGGGAAGGGTGCTGATACTTAAGTGTCTTTTGATTTGAACCAACAAACTTCTAAGTTATATAGGCTATCAGCTATTAATGCTGTCATTGAAAATGTAAGAATCTCAAAACAGAAAGACACACATTCTTAAAATTGTGAGAACATCAGATAAAACTAATGGCTATTTCTGAGAAGTAGCATTATGTCAGAAGACCTGTAACAAGCTTCTGAATCTTAAACGTCTTTTTGAAAGAAAGATACTGTACATATGAGTAAGACTATGTTTGAGAAACATACAGCTAAGAACATCAGGGCTCTCTAAGTGTGAGAAACAGGGTCAATAATTCATTTTATTGTCCAGAAAAGTTTATTAGGTAATACCTGACTGTTGCTATTATATCAGATAGTGTTTTGATCTTAACAGTCATAGCTGAAGGCTGCTCTAACTCCTTGTGCTCAGCCTAGTCCCAGTTCGTAGTGTAGGTGTATTTCCACTTTTCTCTGTCCAGTATTATAGGAACTGCTATTTTTAATTTTATTTATTTATTTATTTATGGGAAGAAATGCAGGCAGTGAGAGACGTGAGCTTTTCTACTCTGGGATCCCTTTACTGGTAATAAACCTTCTATGCTTTAGTAACTCCAGAAGGAAAATTACAAAAGGACAATCTTACTTATGAAGCCTTCTGAAATTTGCCCAAATACAGAAAAAAGTAAACAGTAATATTTACTCAGGCAGAAATTGGATGAGCTGTATTATCAGTCTTCCAATAAGCTAAAGAGTCTGTACTACAGAGGAAAAGAATAAATTTAAGTAAGTTCTATACATCTGGGATCTACTTGCATGCTTATGATTTGCATCCTCACTTATTCCACCTAGCTTTAAAAATTGGTGGAGTTATATAAATGAAGACTATAGTCAACCCATGGCGACCCAGCAACCACTAGAGTGCATTAGCACTTAGGTTAAGTAAATTAATATTAATGGAAAAATAAATAAAAAAAAGAAATAGGGAAAAAAATTGCTAGGTAAGACTGTAATTACCATTATCAGAATAGAAGATTATCATTAAAAAAAACACAAATGTACACAGAACAAGTACAGATAAAGGTGAGCAGTGCAATACACTTGTTCCCTATGCTGTTTTTTCCTCCTATTTTTATATTAAACAATTATTTAAAGTATTAATTAGTGTTCTGCTTTCTGAACTGTGCTCATATGCACACCTGAAAATGTTCTGCAACAGCAAAAAGGCAAACAGTTTCAGAATTATATAACGTGCATTGAGATACAAAGCTATTCCATGCATATTGAGAAAGATAAAGAAAAGAAAAACTTAATTGCTTAAACCTATATATACCTGATCTAGATTTGACAGACTGTTTGGATCTTGACTAAGAGCTTGGTACTGGCCCCGAAGCCTATCTCCTGCTGCAATCTTTCTGAACTTCTTAAGATCCACAACATACAAGGCACTACAAAGATAAAAATATGAATCAAGGCTTTAGAGGTTCATGTTCTTTTTGATAACATTAATTAAAAAAGTAACAAGAAACCAAAAACGGTTCATATGTTAGAAAAATGTGATTGTAAGTAAATAGCTGAAGTTACAATAAAAAAGTGAAATACATCATCTGAATTCAGAAGAATTCATCTCTTGCTGAGAATGACTGTTCGTGAACACCTCAGTGGTCAGTACCAAGACCCAGATTTTAATCAGTTCTACAAACTGCACAAAAATATGTAGCAGTTCTCCTACCTAATATGGTATTTCCTTTTCCCAAGATGTGATGCCCAGTATCCTGATTTCCAGAAGCGGTACCCATCCATTTCTTTACGGCTGTCACAGAACGGTGTGTATCCATAAGGAGCTCCCTTTAGATCTAGATCTCTGAGTTCTTTCAGGTCACTTCTCACAATCTAAAAAGAATAAAAGTACATTTATTTTTATTATTTAATACTGTTTTTAATGTGTGCATATGAGGGTAGTTATGGAAGCAAACTGACTGAAGTTTATTTTTTAATAAAACTGAGACACTACAACAGTGCAGTGTAAATAAAGTATTCCATTGGAATTATATTTACCTAATTCTTGTTCAAGAAAAAATACATCTGTGTTCTGTGGCCATCTACAGAACACATTTAAAAAGTAAATTAAATAGAACAAAGTATTTTTAACTTATAGGCCAGTGTTCTGGTTGCCCAGTATTAAACTCCGTTAATGCAGGAGTATAACTTTCAAAATCTATTGAGCATCTCCCTTCTAAAAGATTCTTCTGATCTGTTACATTAACTTGGGCACTCAAAAATGAAGGCATCATTTGAAAATCTTTGCACCTCACAGTAACGTACATTTAAAACTGGGTTATAAGGCCATTTTACAAATGTTCTTTATTTACTAATTGACCATTCTTTTATCAAACCCCACCAATCTAATTTATCAGTGGTAAAAAATTTCAGCTGCTTTAGAGTAGAGAGAAAACTTTACAGTAGTTAGGACAGACAACCAATAAAAATACTGCCTACAGATGAAATTGCAGAAGGATGCAGTCTGCATTGCTACATCTAAATTGAATTTATCTCAAGCTTTGGAAAAGTACCAAAATACATAATATTTTTCTGAGATTGTTAATGACCATGTAACAGACTCTTCAATATCTTGTCTGAGGCAGCATGTTGCCTTTCACTATATTATATGATACTCATTTCTAAGTGAAAGACTGAATACAAATTCAAGAACAAAAGAGACAGGTTTCCATCTCAAAAATTAATCTGTTGGTCAAACAGTCTGAACTAATCACCTCAGACCCCTTCCACAGTCATTGGAGAAGTCCCCTCACAATGAATCATTCCAATATGCCTTTAGTGAAATGCATCTTTAAGATCACACGCACGTCTCCAGGTGCCTTTGTCTCTCCATGGACATTAGAGGCAATTTACAGCAGTTCACTGTGATGAGACAATTTCTATGTGACTAAAGACAAGTGACATTGTTTTGTTTCACATTCTCCAACACTACTGGTTCTGCTTGTACAACTGCAACAGTCCTATGAGACCAACATCTGGACAGAATGGCCACAGGGAATGAAATTGGATCATTTTAAACCAAAACAAATTCCTCACACATTTATTCAATATTATTTTTTCTTACCTGGTCAGCATCGACAAATATTACTTTATCTACAGCCAAAGGGAAAAGAACATCCAAAAAAAGGATTTTGTAGCCCCAGATAATTCTTTGCTTTTCTGTCTGTTGATAAAGCCAGCGGGGCCATTTATACTGTACTAACTCATACTTGAATCCATACTTCTTAGCCATGTGAGGAATAACATCCTAGAAGAAGATTCAAAAACTGTAAGTTGCACATATGACACATATAAGTTTCACATGTGACACACAAAGACTTGAAAGGTTATAGAGGGAATGTTGAAACACAGTTGTAGCTCTATTGGCCTTACCGATCACATAAATTATTATTTTTAAATGTTTCCTTAATTCTAGCAGTATCCTCAGCTCTACAAATACAAAAAGCATTTCTTTCAAGCTCATAGAGTCTATCAGAAGAGAATAATTGTAATCAATCATTGGGTTTGGGGTTCCAGAAAAGAAGAAACTTACACTTGAGGTCATTTCCAACCGTAAACTTTACATTTTAATTATATAACTACTCAATTGTAATAATTTTTATAAATGTTTAAAATTTTAAAGAAAAGTTATTAAAAGGAAGATGTTTCTCCTACCTTAAATGTCGGGGAGAGATAGTTTTTCAGAAACCAAAATTTAACTGGTGTTTTTGTATGACGTAGAACAGAAAGCATCATAATTCTGTGGAAATATAAGTCTATAATGAACAAACCAATACGCACAGGTCATTATATTTCAACTGCACCAGAACGGTGCTAAAGCTTTCTAACTACAACTTTTCTTAACCCAGTTTAAGTAGAAATTTATGTCTATTACTAATAAAAAGCTTTAAAGAGCACATGTTCAAGAGCACTTTGAGATAGATGGATTTGATTCATACTGGATAAGCAATATTAGAAAGAAGTTTCAAAAGTGGATCTGTTAACAAGTTTTATTGTGAGAGAGGTGCCTGACAAAATTAGAATAACCATTAATCCCTAATATTAACTAGGCTACTGAGATGATTTATTTTAGAATATATTGGCTGAATTTAATAAGTTGCTGAAAAGAAAACCAGTGAGAAAGAGAAAGCATGGTTCAAGCTAAGATCCTCTTCAGAAAACCCTTGATAACTCTAAAAAGAAAAAAAAGTTCAGGTATGTGGAAAAAGCTAAATCCCTATTTTGGGTTCCATTCTTTGAAATTTTTGTAGCATTTGTTTGGTTTTAACCAGACAGATTAGCAATGCCTTAAGAAGCATATGAAGAGGTCAAGTCTGCCTTAAAAATCAAGGAATAAAACCTTAATGTAAGGTAAAAAAGCATGCAGAATATTTTAAAATTAATTTTTTCTCTTTTAAAATAAACTCCTCCTTCCATTTATGAAGGCTGTTGAAGATTGAAGGCAAGAAACAACAGACATTTAAACTCTGTCAAACTACTAAGAAATAAAAATTAATACATACAAAATACTGCTTTCCAAATATGCATGAAAGAATTGTGAAAATCCATTTAAGGACAGGAAAATCACTAGATCTGACATGTGTAAACAAGCACTCATAGAAATGAGAAGAGTCAACAGAGGTACAGTGGTAAACAGATCAGGCAACACTGTAAGAATTCCTTCAAAGCAATGATTGCTTATTGAATAATCCATGACCACTGAGATATCAAATAGAAGTAAGGTCACATATGCATACAGCAGAATCCATAGTTTGGACTAAACATAAATAGACAAAACTCTAATGAAGTCACTGCTGCTGTGTCTTCATAAATAGAGGTCGAACTTCATCCTTTACGTTCACACAGCACACGCACTCAGGAAAGGCATAGAGAACATTTTTCTTTCTCCAAAGAACAATGATATTTTGAACACCTATACTTTGTTCTCAAAGAAAGATGAATTTGGTCCTTCTTTATGCCTTATGGAATTATGGTGTTCTTCTTCCAAGGAAACCATTATGCATAATGAGCCCTGCTTTCCTGGAAGTGGCTGAACACCTGCCTGCTGATAGGAAGCAGTGAATGAATTCCTTGTTTCGCTTTGCTCGCATGCGCAGTTTTTGCTCTACCTGTTAAACTGTCTTTATCTCCACCCACCAGTTCTTGCACTTTTACCTTTCCGATTCTCTCCCCCATCCCACTGTTGGGGATGTAAGCAAGTGGCTGCGTGGTGCTGAGCTGCCTGCCAGGCCAAACCACAACATCGTGTTAAAAAAGTCAGCTTCTTTATGCTGCTTTGTTTTAGGATGAACCTTCACTTACCTTAAAAAACGTTCATATAAATGACCTGAAGCAACTGAAAAAATGTTAAGAATATCACTTTTCTTTTCCTTCTCTTCTGGTGGAATTTCTTCTGAAAAACTAAGAAAATAACCGAATTATTATATAAGGTATACATTCAGCAGAAAGAAAATACTGCTACATTACCATTGAGATTGTAAATAACCAGAAGTCAGAAAATACACAAAAGAAATACTCATCCTACAGTAGCTGAATACACTTATATTCTATTTCCACTGCGCATCCCTGTGATACCAAAATCTTTTGGGAAGAACACCTCATACCCACTCACTCAGGACAAATGATGGAACAACTGCAGTCTCCAATTTTTTCCATCAAACAGAACCCAAATTTGACAAGAACTCCCCACTTTATCAAAGCAAAGATCAGAAATACACACAGCCAAAATACTTAGAGAACTAGTTATTTTTTAAATCGGTAAGAATTTTTTCAAGCTTCATCCACATGTACGTCACACCACAATAACTAATGCATTTTCTTGAGGTGAGGGATGTCTGTGTAGCCACATAGGTATTTGAGCCAAATGTATACTATAAAATACAGATTGAACATTACATAAAGATTACCACATGTCAAACCACACATTTAGCCCAGTACCTTATCAGTAGTGACCAACCGCACCTCGAGTTCTGTGTTCAGTTTTGGGCCCCTCACTACAGGAAGGACATCGAGGTGCTGGAGCGGGTCCAGAGAAGAGCAACGAAACTGGAGAGGGGTCTGGAGAACAAGTCCTACGAGGAGTGGCTGAGGGAGCTGGGGTTGTTTAGCCTGGAGAAGAGGCGGCTCAGGGGCGACCTTCTCGCTCTCTACAGGTCCCTTAAAGGAGGCTGTAGCGAGGTAGGGATTGCTCTCTTCTCCTATGTGTCAAGCGACAGGACGAGGGGGAATGGGCTGAAGTTGCAACAGGGGAGATTTAGGTTAGATATTAGGAAAAATTTCTTTACTGAAAGGGTTGTGAGGCATTGGAACAGGCTGCCCAGGGAAGTGGTCGAGTCACCATCCCTGGATGTATTTAAAAGACGTTTGGATGCAGAGCTTGGAGACATGGTCTAGTGGAGGGCTTGTTAGTGTTAGGTCTTAGGTTGGACTAGGTGATCTTGAAGGTCTCTTCCAACCAAAAGATTCTGTGATTCTGTGACATGGCCAAGGAACAATTTTATTAGAGTATTCTCATAAGAATAACATTCAGCGGTCTGTCATGATGGGATTTTCCAAATGTTTTTCATAATTCTTTCTGATTTTTTTCATAAATTCACCCAATTACTCTCCCTATAGCTACCCTATATGTTTAAGGTAAGTTGTCCAGAGATTTTCTACTTCTGCTGCACAGTATCCTTTGCTTGCATTAAATTTCAAGGATTGTTCTCTAACCATGTATGCCTTCCAGCACACAGAGCTAAAGGACTGTAGTTGCAGTCTCCCCCAGAGCACTATTTAGTAGGTTTCTGAACTGCAAAGGCTGCCTTACTCAAACTGGTTATGTTATGGTTTGATACTGTTGGAGATTCACTTCAAAATTCTTTTTTTGAGCTGAAGATTAGCTTAGATGGAGTGCATCACTTCAAATTTTTCTTCTGTTTAGATCCCTTTTAAAAAGTATAAAAGTAAGCATCCCTCCATAAGCTTTATGAACACGATACTAGTCTCAGATCTCCAAAGTATTTCAAAGAATTCATATCAGTCCTTTAATAAAAAGTTGAAATCTCAGAAGGCTGCAATGTGTGTAAAAGTTGTATAAATAATCTTCTGAGAAACACATGTTCTTTTCACTTAGCAATGGTAGGAGGAAATAGCACAATCATACCTGATCAGGACTATAGAAAACGCAAAAGAAAGGGGCATCAGTCATGCAGCAATGACTGCATGGTATGACATCTCTGAAGAAGGCAACTGTTCCACTAGCACTGAGTTCTCATAGACTAAATAGACTGCAGGTCCCAGTCCCAAACAGTGTTTCTGTTTTTACTTTTTGTCCCATTTCTTAAGCTTAATGATAGCAGGACTGAAAGAATGTCAAACTCTTTATAATGCAACCATCAACATATGTGACTACAAAGACAGATGCAAAAAAAGAAAATTAGTTGTGATGCAATGATCTTGAAAATACTGATTATGCAAAGCTTTATAGAAGGCAGAGATCTTCCAAATTGAACACTGTGCTCTGAAGATGGCTGGATTAACCAGTAAGGTCATATGGGAAAAGCGGTTAATTGGAGGTCAGTTCAGTTATGAAAGGATATGGGTGATATGCTATGCATTTGCCATGTGTCCCAGGGGGACATGTGTATCCTGTAATGAACAATGTGCTGACAGGATATACTTTACCATACCAAAGAGGTAGGTTATTTGACAAGTTTCTAGATTTGAAGAAGCTGGTGGACAAACCACAGGACTCAAATCATGCTTCTGAGCCACAACTTTGAATCAACAGGAAGATCAATTAAGAACTTGATAGGGTGAGGTGCTGTAGAGAAGTTTATTACAATTATTTGTAAAAGTCAAACTTTAAAATAAAAAGGTATTTCATTGACATATATAAAAAGACTTCCTGGGCTTTCATAAATTTTGTCTAGCAGCAGACAAGTAGCATCACAGCCTGCTTTTTGATGTTCAGTTCAATACAGCTGACTACCACATTACAGGTTGAGATTTTCATATTGAGATTGATTTCCTGCCACAAGAAAATAAAAATAATGTTGATGGAGAAAATGAATAGGAACTAGAAATGGAAAGAAGGGATTAAAAAGGAAATAATGAGATGTACAAGACATCATAAGTTATCTTTTCCCCCCTTTAATTTATATTATAAATCCCTTGGGGAGACATCAGGCCTTTTTACATGTTTGTATCACTATCAACTAAGGAACAACTACATTATGAGGAATAAACACGTCCCGGCATAGTTAAAGTATAAACATATTATTTATTACCTTGTAACTGATTCCAAATTTCCTTTTTCTGTTATCCCATCAGTAAGGAGATCTTCATTCATTTTATCAGGCTTTTTCTGTACCTAATCATTGAGATAAATGATTCCATGTAATGTGGGAAGTAAGTCAATAATAATTACTACTTCAATTGTGATATCTAACCGTGGTGGACTTACTGGTTAGGTGGACTAACATCTTACCAATTCCCATTTCAGTAAAATAATTACTGAACTGTGTTAAACTGAACTGTAAAAATGTCATTTCATACTTTTAAACTATGCATAGAACTTACTGTAATAAGAGAAGTAACCAATTATAAAAAATTAAATGGTGATTAATAAATCAGACAGCATGTTCAAGCCCTCTGTACTTCTTTATGCTAACAGAAACTAAAAGTGAGTGGTATCATAGCTCATTTTTCTCCTTAACAGAAGATAAAGTCATGATTTTGTGATCCAGTCATTCGTTGACAGAAGAAGGGCAGCAGGGTGCTGCACACCCTTCTTCACACAGAACTTACCTGAAGGGAAACTGTGATGCCCATAATCCCTTCACAAGGAGAAAGTGACAAATCTGTCTCTGAAACACTCTCCTATACAACTTAAGCCATTTCTGTTGTCTTACTCAGATGCTAATAAAGGCACCAAATTAATTGTTTGCTTACCTTAATTTCCTTGATTAAAAGATTGCTATTTTTGAAACCCACATAGCTTCCAGAACACTGCTTGAATATATTGTTATAACCATATTAGTTTCACATGTTTACACTGTCAAGCTAACACTTGCAGACTTCTCTTCACACTTTTTAGCTAATGCTGCTGAAGCCATATCCTAGATATCACCAAAGTGATTCTACAGTTCAAATAAATGATAGAGCTTGTATATTCTAGTTATCAGCTTAAATGCACCACCTTTCACATTATTTTCCTATTTTGACCCAAATGGCACCCTTTGTATTCTCTGTGGTTTAAAGATAGGCTCCTCACCCTCCAGAATGTTACTTTTTTTCTCAAGGTTCTGGAAACTTTCAGTTATAGGACTGAGGAAGAAACTCAGGAAATAAATGTTTTTTTAAATACCTCTTTCTATTTTTGTTTACATAGTTCTCTCTCCTTCTCAGTATCTAATATTAGGATAGAACATACCAAGTAAACCTAAACAAAATATTATTTACATAATGTAACTTATGTTTCTTTATTTTTGATATATATTTAAGAATGAAAGTAATGTAATTTCATTTACACTGATTTGGCAATTTAGGACAGAGCTCAACATGCTGAATTTTAGCTTCCACTTTGGTATTTGGACTTCATGTAAAATCCCTCTCGAGTCACAGTGCAGAACTGGATGTCTCAGGAGGTGATCCTGCCTTGTTTTAAATGCGTTCTTGAGCTGGGATGAGCAGTCAGTCCTCTGGACTGTCTTTCTCATTCTACTAAGCAGAGAGGGAGTTTAAGGCACCTAGTTCAGAGTACGCATCAGTCTTACACATCAGACACCTTAAACTAGATGAGATAAATCCTATGTTGTGCACACAGGTGTATTATTTTAATAGCTATTTAACAATCTCCCATACAATTAGTATAACCTGACTTGATCAAATTAACCAGATTAATTTGCATACCCTTCTCTATTTAAATTTACAAAATCTAAATGATATATTCCAGTATATTTCTTCCATTTAAATAGAGCCCAGGACACGTTAGCATTAGTCATATATAAAGAAATAGTGCAGACAAAAAAAAGTATCTCTTTACATACTTGAACTTTGATAATTTTGCTTCTGAAGTTGTTTAATACCACAATAACATCAGCCAGGTCAGCTACAGAATCTGTTCCTTCATGGCTGTGAGGGGAAAAAAAAACATGCAAATGTACTGACTCATTAAAACATGCATTATCACTTGTGTTTAATTAGAGTATAAGGTTTAGGATTGCTAGTATTTATAGAAACGAAATTTCTTCATTTGCACCTAGTTATATCCTAACTTCAGAAACTTTCTGAGCTTTATTCATACTTAGTCATTGCCCACAGTTGTAACCCTCACTTTTTAATTTGAATTTTTACAGCAAATTTTATGAAAAAATGAAGCAATCTAGAGCTGAATATATTATTGCGCATTATACAAGTATATATTGTATTAAAATATTAAACCATTTCATTTCTCAAATATGGAAAACATGTTAGAAATTGCTGCGTGATTGCACTAAATGTACTTTTAAAATAAATCTGCTTTAAAAGGTCTGGGGAAAGCTTCATCACACTGCTGAATTAGTAAGACTGGCAAAAATGGTTGGCTTTGGTAACAGACAGGGCTGTAGCAATGCACCAGATGAACATCTGCCCTACAGAACAATTTACTCAGGCATCTCTGAACTGTACTCCAGTCCACTGAGTAAAAAGTATGAAAAATGTTGCTGTCCCTCTGTGATGCAGTGTAATAGCATAATTCTCAAATTTTATAGCGTTTATATCTCAAAAGCCCATATATTTTTCCTTCAATCCTTTCTTCCTTTTAACAGCATTATGTGGTTTCCCCTTGCTACAGCTACACATACAAAATCTTCGTTTACGAAAGTAATCTGCTACCCCTTAGTTTCACTCCTTTTTTTCCTGGAAAGCAGAAATATCCAATGTTGTTTCAAACTGTTTTATTTTACTTACCTAAAAATGACAGGATTTTATACATTTACACACATTTTCTATTTAATACATTTCCCTAAAATGTACCTATTATCACTAAGTTTCACAGAGATGGCTGATTCTTGCACAAAACAATGTTCAGAATTATCTTGACCTTTCCACCGACGTAGTTTTACTTTCATGCTTTTAAAATATTGCATATACGAACAGTCAGTCAAGAACTGTCTTTTTATCACAGGGATGTAACAGCACTCAACATAAAAGGACACTGATCTTCTCCGGAAATAGTGCAATTAAATAGCTCTAAAATAGTAAAACAAGAGCCAAACACAAACTGTTGACAGCAGAAACGGCAGCAGCTGGCACAGTCAAGATTTTAAGAGTGTTCTCATTTTTGTCCTTAGTTTTTCCACAATCAAAACTTTCTCTATTATTCACTCATTTACCTCAAAATCTCCATGTTATGAATTCTGTAGCTATCTCTGCAGCTCCACTGATAAAGATAGTTTTCAAAGTCTTTAAAATATTCTCAAAGTGTTTGGTTTGGCCATAAATTTAACATCATCATTTCGTCTCCCTAAATCTCTTCTGTGGATCCCCCACTGTCCGCTCCAACTTTACGAGCTCACAATTGTTTCACTCTGCACTGCACTTAGTGTGATGAGTTTCTGTCCCAGTATGAACAATGTACTGGAAATAGTGATAGTTACCATTAGTTACAGTTAATGCTGGTCTTGATTCAATTTATCAGTTTCTCCATATATATCTTTGTATATTTCCTACTGTAACACTACGTTTTCTTTTCTTGGTCGAGTACTTCTCTTCATTTTGATTCCTAGTCACTCATCGACATTATCAAAGGCTACAGACTAAGATGTTCACTTGTTTTTAGGTAAGTATCTCTCTGAAAGAAAACTGAGTCCATCATACGCCTCTAATTTTAAATTAGTGTGCTGAATCTTTATAGGATCTCTCCTCCTGTATCTGTGCATGATATTCAGCATGTTGTAATTCTATTAATGTAACAGATGCACATTTCAAACCAGTGATCAGATGAAAAAGGTTTTGAATGTGACCTGGGGTTTGGAAGAACTAGGATGATAACGTATAAACTCCTTTAAGAAATCCAGTGAGGATTTTGTGCTTCATCCAAAAGGTACTGAATACTGTTAGCACTGTTAGTATAACTTATAAACTCATTGAAGGCAGGCACAACTTTGTTTTTAAATCTTACCAAAATGTCTTGCATACTGATGGCAATATTAAATATTTAACATTAACTACTTCATTGTTATATCATTGTTGAATAAAACTAAACATGCCCAGCAGACTATTTAGGTCACAGCTTTAATCTGTTTCAAAACACCTACATACTTTTAATACAAATACTTTATAATTTTCCATATGGAGAAAAAAGCATTCAAATGGAGACCCTTTAAAATCTCAGAACAAACAAACAAAAAAACTTCTTGCCCAAATTCCAAAAGATATAACTTTTAGTTTAACAGTCTGCATACCATCAAAATATAATAAATTATATCCAGTTGCCTTTTTAAAAATGTAATTTTCGGCAGGAGTCTCTCTCTATATATATCTTTACAATAAACCATTTTCTGCTAAGTTTTATCTTGCAATATCTACCTGTTTTCCTACTGATACCACAGAATCAAAGCTCCAATAACAAGTAGTGCTCAGACTGTCGCTGAGTATGCTGATTTTAATTTTCCTAACATTCATAGTAATTCATTAATAACAAATTGATTTACAAGTGTGACTGCTTCAAAATAACGATCCTTGTTATAAGCAGTGTTTGACAAAAAACAGCTTATTTCAAAAGCTGTGTATTTACACGGAGTAAAAATAAATTACTTGCATGTGCCTTAGATGTTACTACGAGAGAAGCGAAATACGCTCTGAGTTGTAAAACATGCTGTAACTTCAAAATCTTGTATTTCCTCTAAAACTCCTATTATAATGTACAGGCCTGTGCTTCAAAGAGAACGGGTCAAGTATGTTTAACAGGAGTGGCTATGACTCATGTACAAGGACAGAAAATATCCTGCAATACCTCTTGGCAAATTCCATGTTATCAAATAGTTGCTTGAGTTCTAATAACAATTTGATACTATTAATACTAATATCAGTAAAAGTAGTATCAGAGATGCCAGTACAGACCCCCAACCATACTTTAGCTGTTGTATTCTAAGCTTATGGCTTGTAATAATTAAATGAAATAAACATTATTTTTTAGATTCCTCATCAAGTACTAATTATACATAACTTAGCCGGGCTCAATTAAGCTCATTTTTATTACTTCTTAAAGAAAATCTTTAAGAATATCTTAAAAAGCTGCAGATGTTTTAAGTTGCCTTTGAACCAAACTAGCAAGTAGAGTGGTTTTGTTTCACTTTGCTTCATCTTTTAATTCAACTATAGCTCACTACATTTTTTTTTTTTACAATGATATCTCTCATAAATCAGTTTATATACCTTAAGAATTGAATATTAAATCAGACAAATTTTATAGCTACGGTTGGTGGAGATTAAGTGAACTTCTTAGGATAAATACTATGCTTTTCTACTTTTTCAACAGATTGTGAGCGGTTTCTGAAAGAAAGTAAATTGAAAGTTGCAAACAAGTAGAAGGAACTTAATATCCTGTTAACATGTCTTCCTGTAGCACTGAAATTGATGCATTAACTAAATACTCAAAACAGCTAGCATGGTCATCATTTTTCTCATTTTATAATAGTAGCTGATGACGAACCATCATATGGAACTGTGTCTTCTCGAATTCCAAGTAATAATAAATATTTTATAAGAAAATAGACCTGTTTCAGCCCACAGAACTACAGGGAGAGAGGGAAAGAAAACAAAGCAAGAACTGAACCTAAAATAAAACAATGCTGTTCCTCTAGAATGGACTGGATCCAAAGCTTCAAGAGGAAGCCCTCATATACTACAAATCTATGCTGTGACATAGAAAAAGATTATTCTTCCAAGGAATAGCTGGAATTATGGCTAACATATGTTCCTCATATGAAAATTGACCATGGAAATTTCAGATTTATAAGCAATATAGGTGACACCTAAATGACAGTTACTGGAATAAAATATGACTTCTCTTTTCATGCACAGTGGTTTCTTTCAAGAGAGGAAATGGGGTGCAGTTGAGACACAACCAAGGTACAGAACTGAAGAGTGCTTGTAAGACCCAAGGTTAAGGTACAACCACAGTGATTCTTAGATGACTGAGAACCACTTGGAATGAACTAAAGAAGAAAGCCTACAGCTGAAATTAATATAATGCTCCTGTTAAAAACAGATACCACCCATCAATAATACCACATTCAGAAGCACCCTCAGGACTGAGAAGGTTATGACAGAGAAATTGATAGCAGTTGATCAGCAAGTCATCAGCAGTTGATAGCAATTGCTATCAGCAAGTGCTCCAGCTGATCAAGACACTCTTGGAGAGCTAGCAATGCTCCAGTGAACATGCACTCTGAACAACATTTTAAGTATGTCAGGAATACCAACATTTTAATCAACAAAAACACCAGTGAAATTTCTACAGAATTTGGTGCAAGCAGTTGTATGATAATGCTAACCATGCTTGGGGCTGACAGAGCAAGTGTCTGGTATAGCTAAATAGTAGAGACTTCACTAGTGGAAGTCCAGCTGAGCACTTTAGGCTTATTATGTATTAACATATCCAAATGCTTTCAAGAATACATGAAGCAATCAAAGAACTATTTATTTTTCCATGGCAGACATGCCCCCTATGAACTTACAAGATTTCCCAGGTATGATATCAGAGTAAGATGTTGGTGGGTTTCAACACCAAGAAGAAAATGGTAAATGAAAACTGTGGTAAAATATGGAAACTCAACTGAGACAAGTACATTGTTCTGCAAGTTGCATAGGCAGAAATCTGTCTCAGAGCACTCAGTGTTGTACCTCCACAACATCATGCCCTGATTCTCTATCAAGATGAGGCAAGACCCAAGGACATGGAATAAACTAGAGAGCGTTCACTACTTCTTTAAAAAAGGATGCACAGCAGAGCACACTCTCTGGAAGTCAGCATGTAATGTATATGCACTCACTGAAATAAGTACGGCAGGGTGCCCTGCAGAACACTTTTGCCCTAAAATGGATATACAACCTGCCCTGGGAACAGATAAGGAGGATCAAGTTTGCTCAAGCTGACAAATCTTGCTGTCTCATGAAGTTTAATCAGCTCTCAAATTATTGTCCTTGCTGTTAACTCATGTGGACACCGGTGATACTATCAAGGGAGATCTTCAGTAAGTTAAGAGTAACTACAGGGCTCTGGGGGCTAAGATAAAAGACATGGGAGCCTACGCAGTGTCCTCCTCAGTTCTAGTAGTCAAGGAGAAAGGCTCAGACAGGAGCAGACATCTTGCAAGTACCTGGCTGCACAGCTGGCGTTGCAGGCAAGGTTTTGGCATCTATGGCTATTAAACCCTCTTTAATGAAGAAGGGCTGCTGAGGAGAGATAGGATCCACCTGATCCACCACATTGCCAACAGGCCTGCTAACACAGTAAATGAGGGCTTTACACAGTAGGTTTGTCAGGGAATGGTGACCAAAACTAAAAACAACTGGAGGTATGTCGTCAGTAAGGAAGTGATTAAGGGAAGGCTCTCCCACTTCTCCTGAGAAAGCAGCATGGCTGGGGGCCTGTCTGTGAATGCACACAAGATGGGAAATAGAAGAAACTAGAAGTTTCATAGCCTTGATGCTACGATCTCGTTAGGATCACAGAAATGGTGGAAAACCTCACATGACTTGAGTGATTCAATGGACAGATAAAGGTCTCTTAGGAAGGATAGGCAGAGAAGTCAAGGAAGATGGTTTGTACCTGGCACAAAGCAATGGTTTGAATGCACAGAGCTTTGCTGTGGAAGAAGCAATAAGCCCGTTCATAGCTCATAGGTAAGGATTAGAGAGGTTAAGGTGATGTTGTGGTGGGTGTCTGTAAAATTGCCTGATCAAGAAGAGGAAATAGATGAAGTCTTTACAAAGCTGGAAGAAGGCTCGTGATCATAGACCGTGGTTCTCATGATGAACTTCAAATATCCCAACATCTGCTGGAAAGGCAACATGGCAGGGCACAGGCAATCCAGATTACTGGAGTATGTTTCTTTCTATAACATATACTATAGCTTAAAATAGAATTTTTGGCCTTACACAAATCTAAAAGTTTTAAGAAATGCAGGAAAATCTCATGACAAAGAGTGAATGATACAAAGGCAAATGAAATTTAATGAAACTAGTAGTAATAATGTTCTAATAGAATTTAGTGGAAATTGCTGTACAAGAAAAAAGAAACCTAATGATAATTAAGCAATAAGTAGTTTTAACTTAGCTATTAATTCTCAGGAAAGAGATCTTGAAGACTGCAGATTTCTAAGAATACCAGCTCAGTGTCTAGCAATACTGAAAATGTAGATCAGGCATTAGTATTTAATAGAAAATGAACCAGTAAGGAATTTACTAATGCTATTACACCACGAATCTATCTTTACTTATGGCCACCCAACTCAAAAATATAGTGCAGAACTAGAGAAGACACAAATAAGAGCAATGAGGATGACTGAGAGATACGGAGAGCCTCTGCATGAGGAAGGACTATACTAGGAATTTTCAGCTCAGAAACGAGAAAAATTGAAGGAAAAAGAGAGAAAGGCCTATCCTACTATGAACATAAATCCACCTATACTTATTACAAAGAAATACATTTATTTATGTCAGGTATATCCACACAAAGCTGTAGAGTGGATTAGTTCTTTTTTCTTAATGAAACATGCTTTTAATCAATACTTTGAAAACCATACACCAGTGAATATTTAAGGCTTCTGTTTTATCCTCTCATTCAATTATGGAAACGAAAGCAATTTCAAATTTTAAATTACAGCCTAGCACAATGTAAATAGAAGAGATGTCTAATCTCTCTCTGGAGAACTGAACAACACAAGAAGGCAACAAATACTAAAATGATATTGAAAAAGATCAATGCTTAAAACAAAATACAGTCTTATTTCAGAAATGCAAGAAGCAGATAGTAGAAAAACACCATCACAGAATAAGTAGTCTGAAATGAAACTACAATCATTCAACAGATATCTCTACTCAGAACCAGACCTTGATTAAAAACACTATCAGGATACAATCATGGATAAAATTTCACAGATAAATCAAGTCTGGTCCAGCAACTTCAGAAAATGTGATTCCAGACAGAAGTAAAGATTTATTACAGTATTTAGAATATTAGGAATACAGTATAATCTATCACATACAGTCCACTTTATTTCTAGGCTGTCAGTGCATACATGCAATTCTAGATCGTCCTCAAAGGGATTATATAAAACACTTTATTTTGCTATTTAGCTATGCAGGTGTATAGTAAAATTTGTAGGCAGTGAACTCTATTTTATGAAAAATTGCCCTGAAAAAGAACACTTTCAAAGTTAGTTTTAAGTTTTATAACTCCTTCCCCTTACACTATCAGGAAAATAAGGCATCTGTTATAAACTTTAAATCATCGTTTGGTTCCTGTTCTACTTTTTCATGTTATTTTTACTCATTTTTCTTCAGTACTGCCAGATCTTTTCAAAATATGTTGTACTTTAACAGATTCATTTATGTTTCCTAAGGATAGGTTAATACTTACGAAAAAACCTGATAAATCTCTTCAGATTTCCCTTTACGCAATCTCAGTGTCCAAGCACCTGGATTTGCTTTCAGCTGAAAATACCCCTATGAAAAGAAGAAAAGACAGGCAATTGTTCTGTCAGCATTTCATAATCAACCATGTAAATATACAAACATCAATTATCCAACATTTGGTACTGCAGCTAAGGTTAGTAAGCATTACCTACTGCCACACTAATCCTGAAAGTAATATGGCAGCGATGCAACCAAGTATCACCTTTCCTGTATGTCCATATTAATGGGTTCCCTTTGTTTCTAGATGAATTTGACGTGTAAACAAAATCTCCATCTAGAACAATAAGTGAGCAGTAAAGAAGTAAATTATAAACTGACCCTAAGCTGAAAAGCTTCTTTGAAATTTAAATTTTTTGTCTGTAACAACTTTCAAGTCAACACAGCTCTTTCCCAATTTAGGAATAGTGCATACAGGTATCACTATGTGAAAGCCAGATGAAACAAGCTCTGGAATTTGAGCAAACATAGAAGCTTCATCATGTTGAACACCTTCTACTGTTGAGAAAGTATTCAATACTTGTGTAAATGTCAAAGATCCACAGTGTATTAAGCATTTTATTCTGTGATACAATTTTCACAGAGAACAGAGAATGGCAGCTAGGTAACAGATCTTATTCATCAAAATTAATCTTTCTCTATCAAATTACCTTAGACAATACAAAATAAGTCTTTCACTTCAGAAATCACAAGATCTTCTGCTCTACAGACTGCTGCCAATAGAAATAATTATTTCAGATGACCAGAGGAATTCTGAGGTGTGGATTTGTCTACAGAGGCTTTAAGCACTGAACTGAAGCATCTAAAATAGGAGCCTTCTTTGCTTGGATCATTTTGTAACAAAAATGGTTATTTTAATCAGAAAGTGATTCATACCTTATGTTTGTTGGTAGAATCTTCATCTGAAGATATCTACCTCCTACCATGACTTAAGGCAATGAGACTCTGACTTTAGGCACTTCAGTTAAGAATCTAAAATTAGGCTAAATCCAAATCTATATCGGATCTTAAGAGCGGAAGAAAAAGCTGGGTAAATCAGAGATGCACATCTTCTTTTGTAGATAGTCTCAACTCCAGGATACTGCTATTACTTTAAACATTTCTAATTTCGCAACACAGAGAAACGGATTTAAAGAACAAGAATCTCAAACAATTCTCATGAAGCGTGTGCAATTGTAACGACTGTTTTTGTACTTACCAAGTTGGCCATCACAATTGTATCAACCATGACAGGATTATTCTTTGTGCCCAGGGTGAACTGTAACCCTCGAGGAGGTTGTCCAGTTGTCATATCAAAGCAATGTCCCTCAAGCAATATATATTCCAGTTCATATTCTGCTATAACAGTCCCTTTTATCTGTGGAAGGAATATTTCATTACTAAATTACATCATTTAACTATGTGGAAAAAGCAACATACTACAATGACAAACATGTTGTGTGGGATTTACCTCACCTAACTTCAACTGTCAAAAATAAGAGAAAGGCTCTTCCAGGGGGAACTTCTCTCAATTTTATAATAGCTATCCAAGATAAAAAAGGACAAAACACTCTCTAGAAGAACATTCTCTCCACTGATTATTCAGGAAGCTGAGACATCTCAGCTTTGGTAAGATAAATCCTAATCTTCACTTTTATGATATATTTTCCAAATGCACAGTTTTAGTGGATCAAACACCCTCAATATTTTGTATAAGTTTAGTGAATGAAACAAATCTAGTTATTTTGAAACTGAGGATTAAAAATATAATTTTAAAAGTTCTAAACTAAAAAAGGGTCAAACATTTAAATCTATATTTTAATCTATATTAATGAACAGCAATATATTCCGGTTTACTTGAATATATAATCAGGTTAATCCTATCACTACCAAAAATATATATTAAAAAGTAGAGAAATAGAAAACTAACACACAGAATCTCTTTTTTAATTGGTTTATTTTTATCTCAAAAAACATGAATACTTCCATAACATTATAAAGCTCAACACAGCAGATAAACTACTTTTACTTGTATTGTGTGTTCTGTTTTTATTATTATTATTATGTCATTGCTTCCTTTAAAGACACTTTTTTTTTTTTTTTTTAATAGAGCATGAGGAAAAACAGACAATGAAAATAAAAATGGTAAAATACTGACCAAATTATCAATTACCACGGAAAGCATTTCTGGAAAACAGAGGTAAAAATCCCACGAGGTTTCCTTTTCTCTCTTGAGGTAGAAGGTCTGATACAAGTTTTATAATGTTTACAAATTCTTACTTACATCCTGTAAATGAATGTTGTCAAGATCACAGGAACTGTTTACTGCTTCAACCAACCAGCTTTCAGGAGTGATCATGTTTAGAGTCAAAAGCAGTGATTCTGGCAATTCTAGGAATTTTGCCACAGGTTCAGAAGGAAGGTGTTTGTTGATCCCGTACATTAATTCTGGTTCCAGAACAAAACGATAGAAGCTGTTGAAAAAGAAGTGTTCAAAAAAAAAAACAAAACCACATTTACTGAAGTATGAAGGCTGAGTTGCAAGTACAATGTTCTTCCACAATATGTTATAATATAGTGAATGTTTACCAAATCAATGATGTTTGGAGGCATGGCATCTCCCTGTTCTTATGGAATACTGTCAGACAATACATACACTCTCTCAAATAGGCTGGCAGATGAAAACAGAACTATTCATTTTGGATAAATTTTTGCTGGGAAAGTGCATAGCTTCCACTTACATTCTTCATGGCTGGGAAGGTAGAAAAACCAAAGAGGGGCATCTAAATATCTTGACTGTGAACTGCCTTGGATTCTCAGAATCTCTATTACTAAACTAAACAGGACTAATCTGCTGGAAGAGGAGTCTTTGGGAACAGTTCCTGACACTAGCAGCAGCAAAGAGAGCAGAGGGAAGGAGAGGTCTCTCTATTCTTCTCCAACTCTTACTCTTATTCCCCAGGGAAAAGATTCTTGAAACAACAAAATGATGATGATTTCCTTCCTTCCTCTACTGACATCCAACAAAATGAGAAAAAGTCAGAACAGAGAAAGATGAGCACTGAAAATGGAAAGAGTGAAAGCAGCAAGTCATTAGTACTTCATATGGAAAAAAAAATAATTACTATGGAAAGTAAAAAGGTAAGAAAGTCTGTACCAATGAAGAGGAATACAATTTTCCCACAAAGTATTTGGACTAGAGTATATATGGAGGCTTTTCATACAAAACCATTGCTGTGAGAAAAATATGACCTGTCCTCAGGGCAGGTCCCAGAACACTTCTTCCTCTCACCTTTCCCAAGCACTAAAACCTGGGAAGTGGCTAGCTTTAAAAGTGATCATGACAATGCTCACACAAGATACTCAGAAGACTGATGATTTAGACACTCTCTTGCAATATAAGACACGTGAGTTCAATTTCCCTCAAGCTGAGTAGAGGCTAAGCCCTTCTGTTTTGTGGACAACTGATTAATTCTCTAGTCTACTGGCTAAAGGGCAGGCACTACCATCAGCTCTCTCTCATAACAAGATTATAGGTAAAATTTCTGCCAAAGGGATGGCAGTGCTTAAACGTGTCTCTTAGAGGGAAAGGAATCTCTCTCTGGGGAGTTCACTTCAGTGTAAATGTCTGTAACAGAATTAGTGAAGTGGTCTTTATAGCCAGTTAAGAGAAAACTCAATTTAAAGATTTCAGGGTCCTTAATGAATTAAAATGAAATCTCAAATATAGACTGTACATTTACTCAGACAAATTTTATCTTTAAATTAAGTGTACTGAAACTGTAAAATTCAAGAAGCAACCAAGTTAGGCTGACAATCTCTTTCTACAAGTTTTCACAGGCATGAAAGACTCTCCATTGATTTCCATAGGGATTGTTTATAAGTTGTGTATTTGATGGACTAGATCACTCTTCTGTGATCCAATGTTTGACATCTTTGAATTATAATTTTTTTCTAGACAATTCTTCACTAACATTGAACTTATATTCAAAGAAAATAACTAATGCAACAAAAGAAACCATAAACATCAACCACTGTTTCTTTCTTAATGGAATATGTACTGTTAAGGCTTTTTTTTGTTAAACCAAGTGAGATCATATACTTGTAAGAAAAGCTGTAAACTACTCACCTCTTCAGTGGCACTTCCGACAGCTTAGATCTGCAGTTCAAAAACAATCTGAGTTTCACATTGACAATGTCTTTGAGTACCTACAGAAAAACAATCTGTGTAAAAAATGGTTCTTGATAATCATCAAACTTTGAAAATAAGCCAAAATTATCCTTGTGACATCCTGTCATTTCTCAAGCTTCAGTAGAAATCTCAAACATTTTAATGTTCTAAATATATCTGTATATTAAGGGATGTTGTCAGTTATTGCAAATAAAGATTTGACCTTTTCAAAAAGTGAATGATTTAGTACGCAATATTCTTGATAGTCAAAATGTTAATGTTTTCGACCACTGATACTTATTTTTAAAGAGCAGCTATCACTATTTTCCAAGGCATGAGTAAATTATAGTATCATCTTTCTCATACTGTGTTTTCTGGAAGATTTTAAAGCCTTTAAAGTAAATACAACTTGTACCTTTGATCCAATAACCAATCTTAAACCAATGACTTTCAGTCTTACTAAAATTGCTGTATACAGTAAATTGTTGAATACAGTAAAGTTCACAAAACTATTTTAATATTGTCAGTAATAGATTAATGGTGTGTTAAATTATTCAATCAATTTCAAAACATTCAAGTTATTTCAAGTTATTTCTACTTCTTTCTCAGTTTATTCATTATTCATTTCTAAAATACCAATTTTCTGGATGCTGTTATACAGGAGCTATAATAATAGAACAAGATTTTGTTCTTATCTGTGTGAGCAATCTGTTCTGTTTAAAATTAACAAAACATTTAATTTCTTTAAAGCACTCTTAAAAACCTTTACCGAGTTACCGTCTGTTATGTGGTTTCTGATCAAAAGTGCTTATTTGCAACTATAAAGCAGCTGTGTCTACCTTTATGGATATTATTAGAAAAGCAACTAAGATATTAAAGCTAAGTTAAAATACTGATACCACTAAGGCTAAAATTACTATAATGGTAAGTAAATTGGGAACAAAGCAAGACAATGACCATCCTCTTTTATTATAAGCAGCATTTTTCTTTCCTCAGTTTAACCCATAGCTACACATTCTTTACTATAGTGCTACAACTTTACATAGCCCAAACACTGCTCACAGTTTGTCATTCTCATCCTTTGTGTCACCTGAATACCACCACTGAAAAACTATTGAGCAAAAAATAAAGACTAGGGAATGGCATAAGGGTGAGAACAAGTGAAAACTAGGAAATGAGAACATGAACAGCACTGATACTTATATTTATTCATATCCTCGTAAAGCTTTTAAGATTAACAAATTATTCTAGAATGAATAAAGCTCAAGTAGCTCTTTCCTTAGACAGAGGAAGCTTGAGGAAGAATTTCAGGGCAAAATAAGGTTTAGGATTTATTACAGGTATTGCCCAATATGCGTTTTTAAAAAGCACAGATATATAACCATATTCCATCCATACATTCATACCCCCAAAGTAGTAATTCATAATATTAATAATAATGTTAAGCAGCAAATACTGAGGAAAAGTCTTCTGCAGTCAATGAATAAGAAGAAATTGGAAAGCCTCTTTTATGGCAAGTTATCCAATGAATTCAGTCTGTTTACTTTAATTAAGAAAATGCAAAGAGCAGCCTGGGAATTTTGTTCAGGGAGTACTTCATACTGTAGCAAATGGCTGAATTATTTCAGTTAACGTCTTGAAAATGATTTAAGCCCAAGTTTTATTTTGTATGTGCAGTCACTTTGCAAAACGCTTACTGTCAGTTACCACAACTCATCTGAAAAACATCAACTCACTAAACCATGATTATTCAACTAATCACTTGGAACTGTGTGCAAACATCACCATAACATGGAGCATCTACACTGAAAACAAACTCTTACAATAGAATCTTCAACAGAACTGACAAAAGGATGAGAAGATGAATGTGTAAAGCATGGAGCTAAATTAAAATCTGTGATTCCAAGTCTGAGTTTAACAGTCAGGTTAATTAACCACTGGAAAAGCTCAGTAAGAACAGTGACCTGTACTAAACCACTTGGCAATATTTAAATTAGGATTAGATTTAAAAAAAAATGATTTCTACTTCAAATGCTAATTGATCAAAAGAAGTCCTATGACCTGTGTTATATAGGAAATCAGACCAGATTATCAAAAGGGACTCCCTTCGGAGATTTCTCCTCACTTTTGGGATAAAATAAGAGTTTCTCCCTGAAGACAAATGAACAAAGTTAAAAAGGTATAAAAAAGTTAAAAAGATAATTGACAGGAAAAAAGAAAAGGATGCGTTTTTCTCTTCACATTTTTGAGGTCTTTGACTTCAGTAGCTACAGTTACTCGAAGAAGAAAAAAAAGTAGTAGGATCCTAATAGTTCATACTGCTGGAGCCAAGCAGTTAAGCTAGGGGACAGGTAGTTTGTTCAGTGGCACTACGTATCATATTTTTTCAGCTGTTTTTGGTGAACCATGAGAAGAACAATCCATTTTGTCTTCATTTTTAGATGATGCAATTTCTACTTTTTTCACATCACCTTTGGGACCACCTTCATAAGTTAGGACCAGTTAGCTTTAACATATATTCTGCTGAGAACTGAGGTGGTCTAACCCTAGTAAAGCTAAGGCTGGTATTTAAAAATCTACTATAGACAGTGACTGTTGTCTTGTCTGGAAATATTTGACACTGAAGTCTATGACAAAACTTTTTGAAAAATGCAAAACACTATTTATATGGAAAGTTCTACCTGCCTCCCTCTGGAGAAGATATGTAGCAGTTCTTATGATACAATCCACTATATATTAAAAAACAAACAAAACAACAACAACAAAAAACAGATAGAGGCTCTGCTCTAACTCATTCATGCTCGGACTCATACCTTGCTCCTGGTCTTGAACTGCCATTTTTTGATACTAAACAGTAAAGTTAGCTTACTGCTTACTTATGGTTGTTTATACCTTCTCAATTTCACTTCCATTTAATATGAGTAGTTTATCATTTATATTTCAAAAAATATTACCAAAACACTTACTTGAAGTGACTAATAAGGGACACAAAGTAATATAAATGGCAAGCTTTCATCAGGATGAAAAATTAAAATGTGACACAGTCAACAATGACTGAGGGAAGAATCACGCTCTTTGTCATGGTAGTTGCTACATAAATATCACATCATGAATAGTTACCATCCCGAAATACTGGGCACTAGTCAGGTTATGTTACTCAAAAAAAAGATTCTTTAAATATAAATATATTCCAGCTCTTAAAGCTTACAGTATTTAAGTCATCTATATCACAGATGGTTGAGGTTGGAAGGGACATCTGGAGACCATCTGGTCCAACCCCCTGGTCAAGCATGGACACCCAAAGCAGGTTGCCCAGGGCCAGATCCCAACAGCTTCTGAAGGTCTCCGAGGAGGAGACTCCACAGCCTCTCTGGGCAACCTGTGCCAGTGCTCTGTCACCTGCACAGTAAAGAAATGCTTCCCAGTGTTCAGAGGGAACTCCCTGTGTTCCAGTTTGTGCCCATTGCCTCTTGTCCTGCCACCACTGAAAAGAGCCTGGCCCCATCCTCTTTGCACCCTCCCTCCAGGTATTTCTACACATTAATAAGATCCCCCTGAGCCTCTTCCTCTCCAGTCTGAACAGTCCCAACTCTCTCAGACTATATATATATCTCAACATAATCAGGGAGGCATCCATTTAGAAACTTTGAGTTTGGGGCTTACTGTATATGTACTCATGTTTTGTCAAAAATTCTTCTAGAATGTTTCTACATTGGTGGCCTTTCAGATAACAAAAATAAAAAAAAAATCAAGTTAATTTATTTTTCATTAAAAAATAAAAAATAATTTGAAAGTAAGTTTCATCTCCATTAAAATATTTCTAATTTGTTTAGTTTCAGTAACATTTCATTATTCTCTCTGAAGGATTGGCTTCCTGAATAAGACCATTCATAGTTCCTATGAATCAAGCAACATCTGCAATGGCTGAACAGCTTGGTACACCATGGGAGTCATTTGCCTAGACATGCATTAAGGAAGATATTGCTCATTAGGGAACCTGCTGCACTAAGGGAAATAGAGGCTTCTGATCTGAGCTAAAAGGACTTTGACGCAACTTACCAGAAAATGAACTTCTGGCTTCTGAGTTTCCAGTCAATTCCAAAATCAAAATACTTTCATTTGGTAGGATCAACATTTCATTTTAACTGAGAATGGTGAAATGAAAGATCTGATTCTAGAGAAAAGCTAGTATTTCAGAGTCTCAAAACAAATAGAAGTATTGCAATGTCAAAATTTTCATGAAATTTTTAAATGTTTTATTTTGTTTCACTATTATGTATGAAAAGTGACTAGATGCCTCAAAATTCTATACAAAAGGCATAAAAGGGTATGAAAATGGGAGGGGAAAAAGTGATGCAAGAATTTATGAAACTTCCATAATTACTGCAGAGAAAAAGATAAAACAGGATGCAGCAAAAATCAAGTTAAGGGCTTCAGAATTCTAACGGACCATAAAGAGAAGACAAAATTTACATTTTTATGGGAAACTATAAAGGAACCTGAGGTAGAGTGATATTCTGCAGCTAGTGAAAGAAGAAAATCATTTTAGGAGCTATGTTTTTAGGACAGTCTCTCTTTAGATGATCAATAGCTACACACAATGGAAGACTTCTAGATATACCTTGTAGCATTAATCAACTGAGAAATACCCTTCCAAGAGATGAAAGGTTTATAGTCCAATCTTCTTATGATGATATTACGGGTCAGATTTAGACCACCTCATTTAGGTACCTTGGAAAACTAAGGTGATTTGGTTTAATGGAAAGAAGCATATGTCTCAAGATTTTGAGATGGGAGATCCTTTCCCTCCACATTACGCAGACAATCTCCTCCTTTCCTTCTATTGACTGTAAAGAGCATTTATGGACTCACTTCTAAGAGGACTGGTTCATGGGGCATCTGAATTTTAATTGCAAATAAGGTACTTACAATGATGAATTAGATCATCCCCAACTTTTTCAGATGAATTCAAATAACCAAACAGATATTTAAAAAATACGTAAATCCTGTTTACCTCTTTACTACACTTTACATGAAAATAAAAAGTTTAGTACAAATTAAACTGCAAATATGCAAATTAAAAGAAATGACCACCATCTTACAATCAATAAATGAGCCATCTTCTGTGCTTCTCTTGTCAATGGATCAACAATAGCAATAACATCATAAAATGGTTCATTCTGTTGGGGATCGACTTTTACTACGCTGTTAAAAAAACAATAAGTGACATGAAAACTCCAAACTGAGTTTGTAGAAATAACAAACATTTTTAAGTACAAATCTGTAATATCAGAGCCACTTCAGATTTCACTGCTTATGAAGATATTTTCCTCATTTCCTCAGTAATCACGTTTGTCCCCTGTGATATCACTAGAAAAGCCAAACATGAACGGCAATTAAAATTTAGCATTAATCTACATAGTTCCATGCTGGTTATTGGTTAAATATATGCTTAATTACAAAATCAATAAAAGAAAAGAAAAACACAGAGCAAAATTTGAAAAAGTTTTTTTTTTGTCACTGGTCCACGGTTTCCTTTAGTGACATTTACTCTTTACTGATATCTAGAACCATCAGATTTGACAAGTGCCAATGGTGACACAATTTTAAAATAACAGTGAAACTGAGAAATGTGAAAGTTGATAAGACAGGTTAGTTTTATGCATTACAGAAAATAATTTAGTTTGATAAACTTCATTAGAGGAAGTCAAGGAGACTCTAGTTAAAGTAATCTGGATCTACAAGAAGGAAAAGGTAGTAAACCTCGCTTAGAAAAAAAATCATGTGCTGTAAATACACAAAACAGTTTTCCAGAAAAAAAATATACCTAGAAATCTAATTAACTGTAGTGAGGTCAAACTCTCTCCAGTACAGTAGCAGCACAGCATTCCATGTTATTAGTATAACCTTGGAAAAGGTGTTAGCCACTTAAAATAGGCTACTGATTTCACTGCTCATCTTGCCAACAGCTATTAGAGGCAGGGCAAGCACAGTGGCACAGCATGCTAGAACTGTTTTGCCAATAGAAACAATTCAGGATTTGGGAATAGTATTACCCTAATTTTTCTTTTAATCATGGTTTTTGTGCATATGTCTTTTAAAAAATGTACCTCTCTTTGCTCCAGAAAGCTTGTCCCAGCTATGCTTAAATTAAAAATGGCTACTGTTCGTATCCCATTACAAAGATGACAGGATTCACAGACATACATCCTGGTATTTTAGTCTCATTCAATAACAATGACAACAAAAGAAGGCACTTGTGGCATATTCACTTTCTAAATCTAGGATCAGAAACACAAGGATTCAACATACATTAAGTACACTAATGACACTAGTAGGAGCTTGCCAAGTGTAAATTTGTCAGCTGAAGACAGCCTGCTCAGTTTTTCTTAAGGAATTAGGTGCCAATGAGCCACATCAATTTGCATTTGAATGTAATCTAGTTGTATTTTAGGGTCTAATCCAATTGTATTTTAGGGTCAAACTGAGAACAGGAGTCAAGAGTGAGCTGCTAATCCACAAATTGTTTTACAAGTATAAACGTGTGTATTTGCCTTGCCAATAGTACTCAGGACCAACAAACTGAATAAGCTGTACTATAGTTCCACATTAATGAAAATTAGTGGGGGCTTCTTTTGCTTCTGATCCGTGAAATTCTAACATTTTGGTAAATGTGAAGTATGTACTCCAAGTTTTCTAACCAGATCAGCACTTCTATTCACACCAATTGTAATCACACTTCCTTCAACAATGGCTAAGGCTGGAAAACCATTACATATTACTAATTAATCTATTAAAAGAGAGGTAAAAATGTATTACGCTAGGACAGATGAACAGATTGTTCATACAATCATACAATTAAAAACTTTTAAAACTAGAATTCTTATTCAAGTTTCCAAAGACCAAATGTAATAATCAGTACATTATAATTTTATATGAAAATACTATAGGTCCATTATCATGACAGACAGAACTCACCTGTGCTGTTCTTTGAGTAATTCAGCATCTTGTCTCATCTCTGTTTTAGGCAAAGATGACAGTAGCGCATCTATTTTCATAATCAAATCACTGCCACTATATTAAATAAGGCACATGTAATTCACAAGGATTTCATTAGAAAAGGAGTAAAGCTTTCACATTTTAGTGTATGTCTACCTACATAAGGAGTATTTAAAAAGCCCACATCCCAAACCTGGATTCTTTAGAAAGATTATCACCTCAAAATTTGTAGCTTTCAGTAAAACATTTGGCATGATGATGCCAAAGAACCACTACTGCCTTAGAGCTTGGGAACTGTATGCTTCTTAGAATGCACCAATGCAGAATGAACAGAATTGACATGCAGCCTCACAGTTTGCATAGCACAATCTGCTGATTTTTAGAGTTCTTTATTCCTCCTTTTTTTTTTTTTTTTT
>VXAA01003127.1:433145-489299 GCA_013399115.1 Anseranas semipalmata
CATCTTTTCCTTTATGACAACATCTAGGAACATATATAAGTGAAGAAAATTTTTAGTTTACTTAGCCACATATTTTAAATTTTTTTTTGTATTTTGTACCGGAATCTCCTTAGAAGTTTTATTACAGTATCACTGCGTCTTAACATTTGATTAAATATGTTTTGCCTCTCACTACTTATCTCCTCGATAATTCTACATCTTCTTGATTTTGTTTTTCTGGTAGTTATTCTCTCAGTTGTGCCAGTCCTTCCAGATAGCAGAAGTGATACACAGACACAGAAAGTCAATACACACTTCTCCATAGTTGGCTTGTAGAAATAATATAATTTTGCTCTCTTCTTTGTACACAAATTGGATGCTTAGGTTAGAAGCTGGTCAAAGTCATCTTTATACTTCTTCAATCAACAGATGCATGAATATTTTCTAGCAGGGTGTCAGAGCACCACATTTCGCCATGCCTCTACAGGCTCCTTTTCTAATGATTCCCAAAGACAATGCACTTTCTTACTTCAAATATCAACAATATATTTCTTACTTCAATATCAACATATTACTGTGTTTTTAAGATACATTGGATTTTATTGAGCTTATTTTTTTTTTTATAATTACCTTTAAGTAATCGAAAGCTAGTAGGAATTGTTTAGAGTTAGCTGTACTCATCTCTTGGTTGTAAGTACAGTGAATGCAGATAAAGTATTTGGAGTAATTTAGGAGAACTGTAAACACATTATGAGACAAGTTCGAAAGGATATGATTCTTTGGATAAGCAGTGATCTCTTATGCCTTAGCATCACAGACATGACCAATGATAAAGAGGTGAATGCCTCTTGGGAAACACAGGGTGCCTTTTTTTCTGCTCTGCGTTGTAACAGGGAGGTACCAAAGAGGCTGTCAGCAGCAGGGTAAATGAGATGTAGTTGAAAACCAACATATATAGTTTACATGTGTAATAGAAAAGTATGTTACATAGCATAATTGGCCAAGCATAAAGATGATACAAAATTCAGCCATTTCTTCTAGAAAACAGGGCAATTCTTTGAGTAGGTAAGTACATCAAATCTGTAAGGAAAATGCTAAAAAGGAAATGAGGGACCCTTAAAATTATCTACAAGAAATACTCACATGTTAAGTGAGAGGACAGCAAAAATATAGCATAGAATATACTTCTATGGTATAGAAATATAGCATAGAAACAACAAACACTTTGACTAAGTGCAGATACAGTAGATATGCAAGTATATAGTATGAAGAGTACTATGACCAAATATTTGAAATTTTGTTAATATTCGACACGCAAAAGGATTATTAATTTGTTACTGTCAGTAAAGAAAGCACTATATCATATATTTGGACAATTAAGACTCAAAATCCAAAAGAATTTTACCTTTTTGTACTGATTCCCATCTCTTTGACAATAGCTTTGATCTTCTCTGCTGAGGTACTGTATGTTATTTTTTCTAACAAATTAAAGTCTTCTGCATAGAATTCATTTTCATCTAAAGGACCCAGTATCTTGGAGAAAAAAAATGATGTTACTAAGCATAGAACTTCCTAATAATGTTTCTTTTGTAAGCAAAAATATATTAATATTTCAACGAATGCAAAACATCTACTATCTATGCAACCCACCAGCCCTATATACATCAATATTA
Source organism: Anseranas semipalmata (assembly GCA_013399115.1). Lineage (NCBI taxonomy): Eukaryota > Metazoa > Chordata > Aves > Anseriformes > Anseranatidae > Anseranas > Anseranas semipalmata. The sequence goes on from VXAA01003127.1 coordinate 434,798, forward strand.
TTAACTATATAGTACTAGACTGTATAGAAACTATACAGGATTAGGTGTTTACTGTTATGTAATTACAGGTAATTGTCACTCACAAGGAACAGTTGCAATGGAAATATCCATTATATTTCTCATTATACATACCTACGTCACGGAGTACACTATTCAGAAATAACAAATCTAAGTTTAAGTAAAAGCTCTGTTAGGTACTTTAGACTAAAATTCAAACTACTGTCTTCCTACCACACTCTTTAGTTGTTTAATTCTGTGAACACAATCTTAACTTCTCAAGGCTTCTCAGATGAAGAAGAATGGATAAAAAGTAATACAAGAGCAAAGGACAAGGAATGCAGGATACCAGAGAGTAGAAACAGTACTGCTATTTTTTTGGTGTCTGAAGCAAAAGAAAGTGCCTTGAAGTCCTAGAAAATAGCTTTGAGGATGTTGTTTGGATTTCCTACTCATAGTCTACTAGGCTAAATTGACCCAGGTCAATTTCAAGGGCCTATAGGATCCCCAGGATGTAGCATGTCAGGATATAAATTTGGTGCTGAAAGCCTCTCTCTCAAAATTCAACTGCTTCCTAGAAATGAGAGGTCATCTAACTCAATTCCACTTTTGATTCTTTTATTAGTATTAATGATGCATGAGTTAGAGAAAACCATAGTGTGATTATGAAATACTACGCTACTTTTGAGGAAGTCCTATTAGAAAAAAAAAAAAATTCTTTGCTCATAAACACAAAACTTCAATGATGAAATAGCAAGGATACAAATAAAGGATATCCCATGTCTTTCCTGTTAAGTAAGCTTTTAAAGTGAAAACACACTTTTAGATAAATGAATACACATTACCAAATTTATCCAAGTATTTACAAGCAAAGTATTTCCTCAACACTTAATATGGGACATTAGTTGAGCTTTTTTAGGCATGGAAATCAGTAATAACATTTCATTTGTAAAATAACATTGCATTTTTTTTAATTAACACAGAAAAAACAACACAATTCTTTTGTACTTCATCAACAAAAATACTTTTTGTGGTTTCATTAGTGGTATTTCAGTAGTATCTCAGAAGCCATTCAGGATGCACAAGAGTAGCTAAGTACACAAATAAAAGAGAGTTTCCAGTAATGAGATGTCAGCTGATTATCCCTATTTCTTTCTAATGGTGGAGCAATAAATAGAAGACTTAAAGAGTAGTTTGTATAAGTTGTATTTGTAATTTAAGGTATTGACTGTCATTAGCAAATACTAGATATTGAACTGAACATTTTATTTTCAATCACGGTTCATCCATAGCCAAACTGTAGTAAGGGCTATTGGTTTCAGAATATACATACTAGAAATTGAAAGAACAAAAGTATTATGCTTCTATTTGAACATTAAGACTATAGAACAATGTAACGTTTATAAACAATTTGTTTCTTTCCTAAAACAGAAGAGCTTGAAAATACTACTCTAGTCAATGTAACTCCATTTTGATCATGTATACAGCAGTTTATCCTACACCAACTGTGTGAAATACAGGTAACTTCAGGATCAAAATTTATTCTTAAACATCATTAATAATACATCAAATGCTAACCTATTTAGAGAATTTTATCTATCATTTAATCAGATTTTCTCTAAAATAGCTGTGGGAATGACATAAGTACACAGTAGCTTCAATGGAATGGAGTTAATAAACAAATTAGGAGGAAAGCAAAATTGAAAAAAAACAAGGCAAACATTCATACCACTCTCTACCAACAGGCTGAAAAAGTGAGAAATTAATATCATGCATTTTCTTTAGCTTGAAACTGAAGTTACAGAAAATAAAAAGTACCTACAAAAAGACTGAGAGATGACTTCATTTCTTTCTTACCCTGCCATTGCTCATAACAGCCATTTGCCCAGGAAGCAGCTTAAGAACCTCCTGGCAGAACATCTGGTGGGTTTTAATTATATCCAGTCCTAAAGTGTTGTACTTCTTCTCAAAAGTATCATCATCCATGCCCTAAAGCAAAGACAAAGTATGAGATGATGAAATGGTTCAGCAAAAGTAAATTTTTTAACAGCTGAAGCAAAGATTTTCTTCAATTTATGTGGTAACCAAAAATCAAAATAAAACAACCACCTCAGCTTCAATTTAAGTATATACAATTGGTGTGGAGCCAGTCTCCCAACTAGCTAGCGTGCAGTTTTTACCCTTGAGCAACTGTTAACAAACATGAGAGGAAAGCTGAGCCTGAGGTTAAACACTTATCTAAGTTCCAGCACACAGTTGCATGAAAAACAACATTCTCTGTTCTTGCATTCCTTAGAATGCAATTCCTTTCTTCCTTTAGGAAAAAAGTATAAAAAATCATATTACTCTAAAAACTAACAATCATTTTAGCATGTTCATTTGACACAGCTTAAACGTGTTTTGGGGAAGTCAACAACATCCAGACATATGACAAATCAATGTTCAAAGTGGAAAAAAATGCTGGAACTTTGCCGTGCTTACAATGACACCGCGTATCACCTGTCAAAATTATCCTGCTATATTAAACTGTACTGATATATACTTCCTAGTTAGAAATATGCAGACTAAGCAAATAGATTCATTCAGATAAAATTAACATGATAAATTAGTAACATATACACTGCTTAATTAGCTACCTCTATGTCTTTCAAGATTTATTAGACAATGAAATAAGAGCATGACCCAAAACAGTTGACCTATTAATTTTCCAAAATGGTGCCAGAGAGCTCTCCTAGTCTTCCAAATCTTATTTAAAAATACTAAATTTTACAGTTTCTTCGGAAACAAAAACTGAAGTTTGCAGCAGTTATTTAGTAACTCAGATTTACTCTATATGCAAACTTTGAAGTCAGCAACATTTGTATTTTAAACCAATGAATTTTCATAGAAACACACCAGAAAGTGTTGGCCAGAAGTATACAATGCTCATTAATCTCAACTGCTTCAGCCTGCACTTATTACTGCTCACAACCACAACAGCAAGGTAAGCACAATTACTTCTGAAGTCTTAATTCTTGACAAACATTAAAACAGTAATTTTAATGAAGAGCGAGCTTTAAAATAATAATGAAAAATAAACTTTTGGTCTCAGTAATTCGGTATCCATACTCTGTATTTTTCAGTACTCTTCTATTTTCTTTCTTCACTTTAGAGAAATTGTCTATTCTTCATCACATAAAGGTTGTCAAAAAATCCAAATCTGCTGGCCCAGAAACTGCGTAAGGGTTAAAAACTTCATAGCATTTGGCCAAACACTGTTACTTGCAGCTGCATCTCCTTACGACAAAAAAAATGTACAATGGAAAAGAAAGCAACCCAATTTAGTTTGCACTCACTGGGACAAGGAATTTAACAATTTTATTTCCAGCAGCAAGGGATTTTGCTGTCTCTTCCTTCGTGAGTTTACTTAGGAAACTTTTTAAGCTGCTGTTGTTTTGCGTTAGAAAAGCTGCCAAAATTCCTCTCGCAATAGCTGTGTTATCTTCCTTTATTTTTGATGAAGGATTGTTCAAAATTCCAACTCGTGTATGACTGCTTGTTTTCTGCAAAGAAAAATACAGAATAATACACAATTTTACAGTTCCTTCTGCTGTTACCTAATGTATGCATACTTATTATAACTCTGTGAAATATCCTTAGGTATTTAATTTTTTGCAGCTATTTGTCTTTAGAAAATACACATGAATGCCTAATTCAGAACTTCAACTAGCAGTAAAAATGCTATTAGTAAGGATTTACCTATTCTATAACACCTTATAAATAGAAGTTTTTTTTGACAGAACAATTACCTTTGAGCATTCTGCAGAGGTGCATTTTTAACAAAAGGACATACACAAGTATTCATTTGCTGATTTCAGGATTGTTTTTGTAGATGTGCTTCTCTATTTTTTCAAAAAATATCAAACTGAGTATATAATAGATACAAGAAAATTTATCCACTTAGCACTTTAATCTTAATCAGCAGGAAACTCTTTCACTTGCTAAAATCAGTGATGACACTTAAATCTTACTATGAGAGATTGATGATTCTAGGATAGGACCAAATAGTGTCACTAACTGAAGAAAAGGTAAACGGACTCTATTGTAATGAAAAATACAAAACTAAAGGATTAAATCAGTGGTATCCAACATACTTAAACTGCAGCCCTTGATAAAAGTGTTGCTAAAACACTTATTTAAAAAGCCTGAAAATGTCTTCTTTAAACTGAGGAGGGTGCTCTCACTGGAAAGAGGACAAGCTGCATACTATGCTACATTAAGCAGCAAGCCGATCAAGGCAAGTGATTCTTCTCCTCTACTTGCTGCTTGTGGGGCTTCACTTGGACTGCTGTGCCTGGCTTTGCCCCCCACAGAGCAGTAAGGATGCTGAGATACTGGAGAGGTCTCCTCCAGCCAAGACATCTCCAATTTTTTTCAAATTAAGTTAAAGTATAGTAGTAGTTCTCAAAATAACATTAGCTGGAATAGTCAAAAGTGAGTTTCCTTTGACCACTTCCCCTCAACAGATCCTTGCACGCTTCATGACCAAGAAGTGTCTATGCCACTTCTGCACCTATCAGAAATTCTACCAAACCCAGACCCAACAGATGAAAAGGAGTGGAAAGGAGCAGAGAATGTCTATACAGATAACTGACTTTTTTAAAACAGTATGTTTGTGTCTTTTTGCCATGAAATCTGGAAAAATCACTAGACCAAGCAGTAGATATGATAATGAGGTTTATCTAAATCAAATATATGAATTAGAATGAAGATAATCAACTAAACTGGTATTTCAGAGACAATCCAACAAACCTTGCTCAGAACAGCTTTTTCTAATGTTTTTTCTAATGCATGGGGACTTGCCCAGACAGTTCTCACCTCCTAGAGTTAGGAGCTATGGTGTATTTTCCTCACTGAACAGGTGAAGACATGAAACTACAGAGGGAATACATCTGTCAAGCTTGGTTCACAGATCTAGCAGTCAGATAAATGTTTTTCTCTAACAGAGACTTGTACTGAAAATTAATCTCTGCAGTTTAAGACTCTTTTTAGGACATATTTGGTATCACACACTCCCTGCAACATATCAACTTCATAATTTCCTAAAGGTGTTTCCTATTTCACTCCTGATAAGTAAATCCAGATATTTTCCCAGCATCAGTCTGTAATTACTCTTCTAAATTCCGTCAAACTGAGTTTTTTCTAATGTATATTCGCGTGGCATTTACTTGTGTACTTAAAATCCTATTACTAATACTGAAGAATTTAAAAACAAGTAAACTCATAAATGTAGATGATCCTCCTACAAATAATTACAGAAGTAATTATCAGTATATTAAAATATAATAAAATTTTAATCAGTCTCAGAAACATACAAATAGTATGTGAAAAAGTGGTCAATTCATGGCCACAACTATGTCACATGATACAGGAGAACACTGCATAATGGTTCATCTGAACAGGCATTATCCTGACTTCCCTGGTCCAGGTAACATGCTAGGTTACCTCACGGGAGAATGCAGGTAACTGGGATGAAATTCACCCTTTTAATGCACAACATCATAGTTTGTCTCCTGCTTCAGAAGTCCATGAACCAAATGACTGTTTACAGGCCAGTAAGATGCCAGTACTACTGCAGGTGAGTAGAGCAAATTGAAACCACAGTCTCTTAAGTCTGAACCAGACCCCATATCATTGTACCTTTCTTTAAGAGTATAATTTTTGAATGCACAGTGTTGGTAAGAACATATTCATAATAATAAAAAAATACATTATTATTTTAATAAAAGCTGCTGGAAACTCACCAGGTGTTTCAAGGCATTAGAAAGCAGTTGTCTCCCAGCTGGCTTATCAAAATCAGCAATAATCCAGACAGTAACAGCATATAATGCATCTTCACCTGAAAATTAAAGATAATCCTGCTTTACACTCTACACAATTATGAGAAGAATCTTCTCATAAATAATAAATAATGAATTAATGTGTTCAAGATTTTGAAGTTTGTATATATTTGACTGCTAACTTCAGCTGTAGGACTAATTTTTGCTACATCAGTATCTTTTGCCTTCTGAATTGAAATAAAATTCTTAGGAGGTACTTTATCATGTTGATATGAGAGAGCCACTAAAACAGTCAATCCGTTCATGCACATTGAAACACAATGGCCCTAAATAATAAACTAGCTCCATTTACCAAGACCCACTCTATCAGAAGTTTCTCATGAACATTTGATGGAGATTAGTCACATAACCAGACATGAAAATAATTAAGTAGTTAATAAGAAAGCATGAGTTTGGTCATTTACATTCCCCAACAGCAAAGGGAGAGTCCTTCAACCAAAACCAGGGTAAAACTTATTATTTCTGCACACAAATGGGAATATATCCAATACAGCCCAAAGAAAGTAAACTATCGTATAGGTGTATATTCAGAAAATTTTCGTTTTTCCTGGTCTATAACCTCCTGTTCTTTGTTCTTCATAGAAGGGCAACGGTTCACGAAAAAAATCTGCAAAATTATTAGAAGAGTATCAGTCTGCTACGGTCTATAATATGTTCCCTGAAAGGTAATTTGCTTAGACTAGAATTTTACAAGGTTCTAGTGAGATTCTAGGAAGAAGTTATGGTTCAGCTTTGTTGAAGTCTGGAAAAACACACTGGTGACAGAGATTCGAAATGTAGATTCCAGCTTACAGTTTATGGGTTTTACACAAGAGATCTGAATCTTTGAAACAAGCCTACAGATTGAAAAGCAGTCATCATCTGACAGCTAGCTTGTGCGTCCCTCTGGTTGTAGATGGAGAATCAAATAGAGTCAAATAATTTCATTTTTAAGAAATGTTAAATATATTTTTTTCTGATAATGGAATAAATAAAAACTATGTTAATATCACATAATAATTACCGAAAGAATAGCACTTTGCTAACAGGATTATTCTGCGCCCTGATGGGATGATGTAAATCAGCAGTGGTTAACTGTCCACTCCAAGATGTTAACACAATACAGACTAATGCAAAGTTCTGTGTAGTGTTATACCCCCAGTGTTGTAAACAATTTCTTCTAACTCAGAGAGAAAGTACTTGCATATGCAATGCAAATGCATTACATCAAAAATACTTTAAAAGTACAAAAAAACATGAGTTATAGCATGATAAAACGTATAAATGAGTGATAATCCATCAGAATATGTATTTTTTTCCTTTTCTATAGAAAGACAAAGCTTCAAAGATCAAAATTAAACAATCTAACTAGAGGAAAAACAACAAAGAGATACTGAATGCTAGCAAGTAAGAAATAAAATCTATTATCCTTTAAACTGTAGGAATACTTAATTTTGATATACATATTACAAAGAATTCATAGTCTTTACTTTATAATACTACAGCTAAGAATAATGTGAAAACTTAATATACTCTCTATAATATCTTCAAGTAAAACCATGTCAGTATGAAAACTGAGTCTGCTTTAGAAACTGCAAAAGTCTTTCAAAATTTTTTTAACGTAACATCTGTAAAACAAAAAACAACCAGCCACTTAACTAACAAGTGGTTAAATTTCTTCTGATAAGAAGATGGGAAATTTCCCAGAAACTGGAATGTGGGCATGTGTGTGTGCATGTGTGTGTGGTGCATACACGTGCACAGGTATTCAGATGTCTGGAACTTTTCCAGTTCCTGATGCTTCAGCAGCAGGCCTTTTAAAATGACTTATTGAAAACCATCTGATTTCAAAACTACCAAATCTGAAATAATTACCACGTTTTTATCATTTATGTTTATAATATTACAGTATGACTTGTCTCCTGAAAGGAGCTTATACATAACATATACATACAACCCATATGCAAAATAAATATACCCTTTTTTGTTAAATATTTCATGTTGTCTGAAATTACAGCACTTTTATCTTGTGAGTCCAAAAAGGAGAAAGTAGAGAAGTCCTGCACATCAAATGGAACTGCAAAATGTAAAATATAACATGTTAGAAAAAAACACAATATGTTAAAAAAGGAAAATAGTAATAACAATCAGAGAAAAACTGTTACCAGATGTGGATCTAAAGTGTATGTATCTTCTTTCTGCTCCAAGAATAGTGGGGTTTATACGGGAAACTACATTGTTCTGATCCATAAGAAAATCTATTGCATGTATATGATCATTTAACAAACCCTGTGGTAAGATAAAAAATAAATAAATCAGTACCCTTATAGTTTCAAGACAAACAAGAACCAAGTATTTATACCATCTTTCAACTGAGCTTAAAGCTTATGTAAAAGTTATGGACAACTTCCAGTCAAAAATGTACAAATATCACACAGATAGTATTTCTAAATACCAGATGCACATTTTTCAATTAACAACTACAATACACGCTCAGTTGCTGATTGAAAAATTCCATGTGATTTGTATATGCTTAGTTGTTCCTTAAAACTGTATAATCCAAATATACTGTTTCAAAATCATGACCACAAATTAACGTAACAATGTAATTTCCGTTGTTGTATTATTAATTTCAAATCATTTCATTATAAAAAATGCGATTTATAAGCATGATTTAAACAATCCAATGCCAAATATTTCATCTTGCATTCATTCAGAAATTTTAAACGTACCATGAACACTGCCCTCTGGAAGAACCCGGTGGCATCAATAATCCTCTGAAGAATAACTGTCTCTAACTCTGCAGCATCCATCTCTTCTCTGTTAAAGGGCACACCATTAAACAGAGCTTGAGGCAATGGACCCAGGCCAGTCTTTTTATAAAAGGTTGCTCCTGCCTGATCATATCAGAAATATCACAGGATTAAATGGACTGTGGCTGACTGTAGCAAAAAATGAAATTAATATCAAGAGACAATGAACTCTAATCTCCAAGTACTATTCACTGTCACACATTCTCACAAATAGCAGGGACAAAACAGGAAATACTTGGAAAACAAACAGGAAACACTGGACTCATTTCTCAAATTGAATAACAATTTATTGATCTCTATATGCATTTTTAAACTTTTGCTTTATCTTCTTGCTGAGAGATACTATTTTATTTTGCTTAATATTCTCAGCAAAAAATAATTAAGCAAATAACTTTTGAGAAGGACTTTGACACAGCCACAGTTTGAGGTGAATCAACATAGACATTTCCTCCAAAGGCAGCACCCCAAAAACCCTCAAAAGGTTTTTACATTTAGAAGCCAAGCTTTATTTGAAAAGAAAGCAGAACAGGTTATTCCCAAACAGAGAAAGGGAGACAAATACAAAAGAAGGTACTAAAGCAACTCCCCTTTCCTACTATCCGTATTCTTCCACATTTTCTTTCAATGTAACTTTCTGCATGGCTACAAACTCTATGCAGTATCTGTGTGTCCATCTTCCTGTCATCCCATGGTCCCCTCCCAGATCTTCACTGCAGTCTCACAGTCCCTGCTTGTAGAGGGGGTTCCCTATTGATGGGTTTCAGTCCTTTTTTCTTCCTTTAGTATTCTCTATGGGAAACTTTTATTCACTAAGGATAGTCAGCTCTTTCTAGAGCAGATTCAAACTGCCCTTCTAGATGGAAGGCTCCATGCATCTCCATGTTGTGAGGAACAATCAGTACAAGGCAAACAGCACCTTTTTTGGCTACCCAGATGCACCTTTCTGAAGGGACATAATATACATTATATAAAAGAATGTAAAAGGAAATAAAGTGGATGGCATGTGCCAGAAATATACAAGATTTTATAGATGGCAGGGCTGAAGATACATGAAGAAAACAGTACTTTCATATATTTTAGCAGAAAATTATCAACATAATCAACTATAGACAACGTCTTCTCTAGTCTTTAAATCAAAATACATAGCTGTCTTTCCCAAAGGAAACTGTAACCAGAAAGCACAACTAAAGGAAACAATGATTTGCATAAAAGACAGGTTCCTGCTTCTCACCCAGAACATGCAGGTAAACAATTTCTTAACTGTGAGAGAGACCCTTTGCCTGCTTATTAGAAAAAAACTTCTGCTCCTGAAAGCAATTGGCAGTAGTAAATTTTAATAGTGAGAGCTGTAGTACAGAAACCCTTTCAGCATTTCCACCAGCACCTCCATGGTGGCTGAAGAAAAATTTAACTTAAAGATACTGTATTTACTTGCTTTAATATTTAGTTACCATTCAGCTTCGGAAATGCAGTAACTTAACTGTATTGCAATATTTTTTACCGTTTTGCTCTCAACATACCTTCCTCCCTTCATCATATTCAGAATGAACACCCAGTATGTCCTGAACATCAGCATGGGGGTATTCGCTTCTAAGAACATTTTTCACATGATTAACTGTCAGAACATTTCCATCTTTCACTTCATGGTACACCTGTAAAAATTAGAAAAAAAAAATCATAAAATTCATACAAGTAAATAAAAATAAAAAAAATCTAATGTTTTACAGTGTTCTAGTAATTTTTATATTGGTATAGTATTATAGTGCTTTTTATTGCTATATTGCAATCTTTATACTCCATTAGTAATTACCACCATCACACATATACACAATTTTTCATCAGAGCACTGTTCTGATTAAGCTACTATTATACTCTTAGTCTAAATCTGAAGTGGCAAAGGAAATACACTTACGTGAGCTGAATGTGAAATGTTATGTCTCTCCACTGATTAGAGGAGGAATCTAAACTCTTAATATAGACTACCTAACCATGGTTACTTACCTGAATCTATATGGGATGAATCCAAGCCTAAGTCAGTGATATTTCTTCCTACAATGATAATTTGAATCTATATGGGATGAATCCAAGCCTGAATAAGTAATTGAAACTTTTTCCTAGAGTGACACTTTCCTTACCAATGCTATTTTATTTCATAGCATGAGATTTTATTACTTTCATCAAACATACAAAAGAAATCTGAACGAGGAAGTTATTCTAATTTCTTTTCAAATGAGATCAGTACAGTACATTTATCTCTATAGCTCTGAAAATCTCAAAGCTGTATTTTATTGACTCTCATCTTTGTCATCTTTAAAGTATATTTAACACACAACCCCTTTTTATATTATGAAATAAAGTAAATAGAAAAACATCAAAATTTTAAAAGCACTGTAAAGTGATATCGTGTGATCTGGTTGTGGATAGTAGTCAGGAATGTGTGTCAGATCCTAGCACTTGTGGATTTATATTTCTCTTCCAGGGTACTCCTAGTTACTTCAGTTTTTTTTTTTTTATCTTAAACTTTCTGAGTTTGTCTGTGACATTAGTTTCTAGGCACTGAATAAAAGAAAACAAAATGTAGAAAAAATGTTATGTATTAATAGCATTAATTATTATGTATTAACATCATTTTGCTTGCAGTCTTCACATAGACTGTTCGCTTTATTTCCATCAATTCATCTCTCATCTCTGAAATTCCGTTCTTTACATGAACCTACATTCTCTCACACAGAAAACCAAACTCATTTTTTAAGCTGCAAGTCTGGAATATTTTCATGTTTTCGACACCCATGAACAGCCCAAGCATGACCAAGAAAAGAATTCATCTTAGTCTGTTTCACTTTCTACACTACAGAATAACCAAGGTTTTTCAAGGCTTATAAAACTGCCAGAGCGAGTTTAAAGTGCTTGTACTCCAAGAGATGCAGAACACAAAGGCAAGTACATGACATTAACAAAAATAATACAGAATCATTTTTCCACAGTGATTCTTTAAATCATTTTTCTATTTCTCCATATATGTAAGATATGCATCTACCTTTTTATGTTCTTGAAGAAAGCCTGTAGATAGTTAAAATGACAAGAATAAGTTGGATTTCAGAGAAGGAAAGTATTTTGGCTAACCATTCTACAGTACTTTAATGCTATACACTTTTTAATACTTTGTTTCCATGTAAAGTAAATGCAAATGTATCATGTTGACACAAGGCAGCAAAATCCTAACTATATAGACAAGTAACAAATTAAAAAAAACGATTTCTTGTGAAAGAAACTAACATTAATTATGGAGGTAAAGGCTTGAGAGGTGTCAGATTCCTCTGCAATGTAATTAAACATTCTCCAAAGAGCTATTCCAGCATCTTCATTTCCATCAATTTCTTCTTTTGTACTTAAAATGAAAACAAATCCAATTCTATAAAGAAACAAAAAGAGATCATACATTTTAAAACAGTATCAATTTCATACACATTCTAGAACTGACATAAAAGATCAAGATGTTTTCATTCAAGTAATCTGTCCAGCATGTAGCCACAAAACGCCTGTGTCTGCGTGGTGTTGTCATGACTCTGTGCAGTGATGCTGAGGACACCAGCTATCCAGTCTTCATCAGATCTATGCTTAGCCTACAGAGAATGTATTGGTTTTGGATATGCCTTTTATACCATTACAAGCTGACAGTAATTAGGGTTTCTGTGAGTCATTAGGATTTACTCATAACCTTTTCTCTCCTTATTTGTCTGAAGGTTATGACATTCTTTATGTTCCTGCCATCACCATCTCTTCAAGGCTTGACTCTTTGGCATAGGAAAAGGACCAGAGAGATCTTTCTGTTGAGGATCTCTGGGACTGGCAAATTGGCCCAGACCAGAAAACACTAAGCCATTTTCTGACATTGAAAGAAAGAGAGTAGACAAGCTCCATCTTGCGTGCCACTTCACAAACAATAGGTAAGGAAGAAAAAGTACGGAAATTTCAAGGGCAAATTTTCCAGTCTCAAGTGACGTAGCATGTATACACCCATAGTTAGAACATACAGATTCCCAAGAGGAGAAATATATGCCTATATATGAACACAGTGGCCTGCATTAAGAGGTGAAGAATAGGAAGGTGGATTCTGTCAGTCACCTGGAAGTCTGAGTGCAAAGCCATCAGACTCCTCCTAAATATTTGCAAGCCTTTCACTGTCTGGTATCAATACATTTCATTAGAAGAATAGACAACCCCAACCCACCCCCTGCACTTCAACATTAAGCCTGCTTGTATAATGGGAGTGAAAAATGGGAAGAAGATGACTGTCCTGGTTTCGGCTGTGATAGAGTTAATTTTCTTTGTAGAGGTTCACTGTGTTTTGGATTTTTGATGAAAATAGCGGTGATAACACACCGATGTTTCAGTTGTTGCAGAGCAGTGCTTACACAGAGCCACGACTTTCCAGCTTCTCGTGCTGCCCTGCCAGCGAGAAGGGTGTGGGTGCACCAGGAGCTGGGAGGGGACACAGCCAGGACAGCTGGCCCAGGCTGGCCAAAGGGATGTCCCACACCATATGATGCCATACTCTGCAATAAAAGCTGGGGTAAAACAGGAGGCTGGCAAACGTTCAGAGTGATGGCGTTTGTCTTCCCAAGAAACTGTTACATATGACAAGCCCTGCTTTCCTGGAAATGGCTGAACATCTGCCTGCCGATGGGCAGTACTGAATGAATCCCCGATTTTGCCTTGCTTGCATGTGCAGCTTTTGCTTTACCTAGTAAACTGTCCTTATCTCAACCCATGAGTACTTGCACTTTTACCTTTCTGATTCTCTCCCCTATCTCACCATGGGGAGAGTGCGCGAGCAGCTGTGTGGTGCTGAGCTGCCTGCCGGGGTTAAACCACAACAATGACCAAAACTGGGTATTTTTATGAATCAGAAATTTAGATAAAATCAGAGATTTTATGTAAATATTCTGATGCAGCTACAGTTCAGATCCACCTCATGCAGTTCACACCCTTGAATCATCCTGAACATCTGCAGCTAATGCTATTCATACTGGATCTGCAGAAAAATCCTCTACTAGTAGCTATCACTTCTCCCAAGACAAAACCAACAGTGCGCAAAAAAAGCTGCTCCATGAAAAATCCCTACGGAAGCAACTATTCAGCTTTGTTCTCTTCTGTATTTACTTTTTAGCAAATGTACAGGTATGCATGCCTCTGGCTGACAAACTGCAGCCAAAACCACTTAATGTGCTGGCAGGCTTACTCAACTGCAGCCATTTAGGAAACACAGCTGTAAAAGCTGCTGCCTATTCCTGACTACACGAACAGCAGCGCTGGATAATGTTCTATATGCAGAGACTGGTAAAAAGCTTGAAAATCATGCCAACCATCAAAAAGAGGTGAATTACAAGATAGAACAGAGGAATCACGGTGTTTCTAAAGGAGTATCACACAGACTCAAAGCTGGCTTCCACTTAGGCAAACCTCTGTGCATCTTGGATTATTTCCACAAAGCATACAGCTTCACCATAGTTGCTACAAGAACATGAGAGACCTACTGATCTCATGATACCTGAGAGCTGCTACAAGAGCATGAGAATCTGCAGTGAATGAATCCACATTTCAGAAGACCTCTATATTTATAAGCAATAATTCAACAACTTCCATGATGTAGGAAGCCAGGTTTTCATTTGAATAGCCAATGCACATCAGATATTTTGAAACAAATAAAATTAAATATGTTGTATCAGTGTAATATTGTTTAGATGAATGTTCAGGTCATAATCAGAAGGGCATAAGATCAAAGGACAGAGGGAAGTAAGAAATACAGCACGTTTTCTAAAAAGATATAAATAATGGTTATTGGATAAATGCGCATCATGTTCTACAATAAACTGCTTCTTCCATTTTTTACATCTATCATTACCATAAATAACTTTTCCTAAATCTTGTATCAGCTGGGTACAGTAGGAACAGTCAACAAACCAAAACATACAACAGTATAGACCGCATGGTTTGTCCACAACTTGAATAGTGTGTACAGGGCTGCTGCTCTCATCTCAGAAACGTTATGTTAAAACTAAGATAGTTCAGGGAAGGACACCTAAGGCAACAAAAGAACCTTTGGAACAGCTTTCAAATAAGGAATAACTAGTAACCTAGGGAAAGAAATGACTGTGGTAGTATATCATAGACCTTTATAAGACCATGAATGGCATCTAGAGAACAGGAGAGACTCAACAGTCTCTCTCAGTTATAAAAACTATGGAAGCAGTAAATGAAGCTATTGGAAGTCTGGCTCAAAACAAATAAAGTAGTTCTTCATGCACCACATAGGTCAAATGTGAAAATGCCCAGCAAAGATACTGTGGGTGGTAAAATTTACATGAATTCAAGGGGAAAGCAGAAAAGTCTATGGAAGAGAAATCCAGTGAGGGTTGCTAAATAGTTAGAAACCACATCCAGGTCTGGAATCCTTTGATCTCCAAATGGATGAAGGCTGTGAAAATACTCAGGCAAAGTACCTGTTAAAATGTTCTTTTTATCTTACCTAGGCAGCTCCTTTTAGCCTGTTGCAGACAGACTGACCTAAACTGACCTTTAGTCTGACCCAGTTTGGCTGCTCCTATGCTGTTCTGTATCACAAAAGGCAAATCAGGTTCTATGATATATTCTCCTCAAGGACTGAAGCAATATTGTCTCTCAAATAGTGACAAAATGCACAAATAACTAGTATCTATTCTCCTTTACTTTTTTGTCGATGACTAATAGTAATAATAATTAAAAAAAATACAAAGAAAAGCAAAACAATGAACAGAACTTCTAAAATTTTAAAGGAAACTCAAAATTGAAAATGCTGCAATTTACTGGGGGAAACAAAAAGCTATTTCATGGGAAGATTTTAAGTATTTAACATGGAGTTCATGTTGCTGAACCTTGCATCTAGTTTGGACACCCTTCTCTTTTATAACCCATGAAAATAAACAGACACTTTGAAGAACAATTCATTTTCTCATAAAGTAGGCATCTCGGATCAACTGGATTCTTCCTCAGATGTGTCTTTCTCTCAAGTGACTGCTACTTCAGACTCAGATGATTAATTTCTAGAAATTTTAAACTTGGTGAGGTTAATCTCACTTTAGTCTTTAAGTACTTTTATAATGACAAAATTATGTAAAGCAAACTCAGTTCCAAGAACTAAAACTAAAAATACCTTTACTCATGTTTTACTAATTGTCTGCCTACTTACAGAATATTTTGCTTAGAATGCAACTTCACATAGGCATCCAGTGGGACTGTTTGAGAAGGTAACATTTTATCAGATGTCTGTAGCTCATTTTCCACACAATCAGGTATGCTATCCCTTGCAACCTATTTGCTTGAGAATACTTAATACTCCAGCAAGCTTAACACAAGCAGCTAAACAATACAGCTTATTAGAATGTTGTTGCACTGGACTTCATCTGAATTCACATCTTTGCCTAGCAGAATAAAAGATGATGAAGAAAAAAAGAAAAGCAGCTTTCTTTTAAGAGTTTCCTTCACAATATTCTCAGGTTTTCCTTACCGAAGTGGTACATTATGATGATAGAATAATTCTGCCAGTTTCATATAATCATCTGTATCTTCTTGGACTGGATCAACAAAAAGAACCTAATAACAGAAAATATATTATAGACCCAATATTTTGACTTTATACCTATTTCTGAGCTGTGAACCCCAACTGTTTTCAATTTCCTAGAACATTCATTGTAAGAAAACATTAATAGTATGAATGAAAAAAACTTCAGAATTAATGAATTTGGACCAAATACTGAGCAACAGGATTTATCTCTTTATTAAACTTCAAACCAACAGTAATATCACTACTCTCCTTTGAAAGACTGTCACTATTTTATTTATTTAAAAAGGATCTAACGCTAATTTTTCTATTACTACTTGCAACTAACTCTCTTCTGTCATGAAAACTAAACTAAAACAAGTAAACAATATGTTGACATAAAACTTTAATTAAAAAATGGAGCACTGGGAAAGAATTCTTCTTTCCTGTCTCACGTATCTTTGTATTTGCTGTCTCACTTCTTGTAGCTTGAAGTGTAAAATCAGATCTTTCAGCCCTGCATAGAATCTAAAACTGACTTGTCTGCATGGGTAGATTATACTTACGCAGATTTAATTATGACAGTGGTACCTTATTTATTCAGCTTTGCATTCAGGTCCCTTTAGAACTGATCATAATTTTGTTAGAGTAGCTGAAATGCAGCAGAATAATTTTAAAAATTTGGAATACTCCCTCCCCCTCAGATTATAGTTAAATGACATGTTGTAGATTTCTATAATAAAGCTGTTATATACATCTATACCAATATTTAACTTTGAATACATACGCAATCTACTTCATATTACACACCCCTCATGTTTCATTGCAAGCACACATATTTTTATTATATGTTGTTTGTATCTTGGCTGTCTTTTTATACACTGAACTTCATACAACTACCTTTTGTAATCATTTTAATTTAAATCAGCAATAGCTGCTTCCTTAACTAAGTAATACAGAATTCTACATACAGAGGAAAAATTAGGCTACAAAACATTCATAATTAGTATGCTTTAGAACCCAATCTTTCTGTACCTCTGTTCACCACCTCTAAAACAAGAACAGTTACCACGACCTTCAGTTAGTAGTGTTCTATGACAAAAATTCATTGATAATTGTGTATTATCTATATGTAGCAAGGAAAGGAACAGGAAAGCTCCTGACAAAACAAGTCAGATACTGAATAGTATAAAAGAAAGAAAGCCATTAATTATATGGGAGGAAAACAATGAAATATTGAGTCAATATTGAGTTCAATCAGTGAGTAGAAACTATTCTTTGCAGTGCACACAGCAAACGTCCTCTGGAAAAACAGCTTGTGTTGTCATGCAAGTCAAAGTATTACAATAATGCACAAGGGAGCTGACATAGCTGTACCATCAGAGGTTCCCCCTGCTCCCCAGAATAATACTCATTTTGTGCTATTTTAAAGGAAATTACATTTCACATTTTTCCTATATAAGCACTCACTGGACACTAGCATTCATCAAAAAATACAAATTAACTCAGTGGTGCTTTATTCATCATGTGGAAGTAGCTCACGATTTATTTTCCTCTTTACACAAAAAGATAAAAAACTTTGCATTCCTCTGTCAAACTGTAACAACATTGCCTTTTGAATGTTATTTACATCATTTCCTTGTCAGTGAGGTTAAAGAGTGTTATCGTGTTATCCAATAAATCAGAAGAATTTCACGTTTGTTTCCTTACAGGGCTGGAATAACTTCCTTCCCGTATTCGTCAGTGCTAATCCCATGTATTCTTTTCATCTCCTAAACTATGTATCAAGGCAGTAGAAGCAGACCTTACATTGTTCTGCATCTCCAACTGTAATTCTTCCGTGATACATAAAAGCAATCTAATTGCTTGAGAAGGAAACCTAAGCCAGCGGTGAATCTTCCATGAAACTGGCAACATTTTCTAAAACAGTCTTGAAACGAAGCACATGTTCCTCCTTTCCTCCAAAAGTTGTTGGCCTGCTGGTGCAACATTTCAATCTTTGTCTTTTGTCTCTGAATCTTAACAGTGGTGTTACTTCACCAATCATAATGGTAACTCTATAAAGGATTTCAATAAACTAAGAGGCTGATTTATAATACAGTCAGTTGCCTAGCATAAACAGAGATTAAGAGGTTGCTTGCAAAGCCTGAAAACCAAGAAATAAATAGGGAATTAAAATACTGCTTTTTATGGCAGCATCTACAATAAACCATTACTCAATTAACTAATCCCAGTTTGACATTCATAAGTTATCTGTCCTGAGACATCAATCAGCTGTAAAAATAGCTTCTTCTTGTTATAAGGAATATTCGGTTGTTACATTCAACAGGCTTTTGAACTCCAGTTTTAGGGTCTTCACTCATGCCCCTTCCCCTACACATTTTGAAGAATTTAATATGATAACGTAGTACTGGAAATTTTCACTGTCTTTATTATTATCATTTCATTACATGGCCAAATATATAGAAAAATGTATTGATGTATGTATATTTACATCATGATTAGAAAAAAAGTCCAGGTTACCAAGAAGCTCTTTTTGTAGAATGTAAAATTTAACATTAATTATAATTCTGGGAACATTTCATAGAAATAAACCACATCACCAAAAATCTGCTACACTCAAAAGACAGAAACAACACTTCTAGAAATCAGGCTAATAATCCCATGTGACTCGCTAAACAAAACGATTCTCACTATTGTCAGCAGACCCACAAAGAAAACAAGAAATTCTAACCTAATAGTGAATACAACATCCGTATTTTTCAATAAACTGTCTGTGCACATATCAATACATACACTATGCAAAAAATTAAGTTCTCCAAACTTACCAAATTATATAAATTGCGTCTAATCTGCTGTATAACTCCAGGAAATGTAGGTTTTAGCAGTTCCTGATAGCTTGCCGGCCATGTGCTATAGCTGTGGTCTTTTTCTATGTTATTAATCCACTAAAACAAAAAAGCCAACCATTTAAAAAACACATATTAACTAGTGGGTAAATTATGTATGTATAAATGAAGATATTTTAAAACACACAGAAAGCCTAGAAGGAGTATAATGTTTTTTCTTCTTTTTTAACTAGTAACAGAAAAGAGCTTCTAAAATCAATATATTTTTTCTTTTCAGTCACACTGTTCAGTTTTTTTTGTTTTTTTGTTTTTTGTTTTGTTTTTGTTTGTTTTTTCAGTACATAATAAAACTAATTCTGGAAGAAAAAGAAAAAAAAACCTTTGTGTTCTGTATCAGAGTGAATAAAAACCTTTTTTTCAAGTGTGGAAAGTACTTTCACAATACAAAGATCATAACTTACCACACAGATATGTGTGTACATAGCATGGACATCTTGAAAGACATACAAGATTTATCTATCACCTGCAGCAGCACCTAATATGTACCAGAATAACTAAGTAATTAATAGATGGCCAACTACAGTCAATTTTACGTGTCTCTAAAAATATAGTTTTATAAGTTTTCCTTTTTTCTTTTTCTTTCATATTACTCTTTATTACTATGTACTGTTCTTATACTGTTTTCTGTGCAAGCTATCTATAATTGGCAAACAGGAGAGAGATATATGTTTCTTTCAGGTGAAGAAAATTAGTATTTTAGTGCCTTTTCCATTTGCGTACAACCTTTGTTTTGAAAACTGAGAACTTTGAAAAACCTTTGAAAAACAAGGAAAAAGAGCAGAGTCATTGGACAACCAGAAACAAGATGTGTAAGTTCTCCACAATTCACTTATAAGCACATTTAGCAGTCTTGCATAACACAAGAATATTATGTAGTTAGATTACTGTGTCCAGTTCACAGAATCACAGAATGGTTGAGGTTGGAAGGGACCTCTGGAGATCATCTAGTCCAACCCCCCTGCTCAAAGCAGGGACACATAGAGCACATTGCACAGGATCATGTCCAGGCAGCTTTTGAAGATCTCCAAGGATAGGAGACATGGAGCTCCTGGAGTCCAGCGAAGAGCTACTAAAATGATCAAGGGACTGGAGCATCTCTCATATGAGGAGAGGCTGAGGGAGCTCGGACTGTTTTGCCTGGAGAAGAGAAGGCTCAGGGACGATCTGATCAATGTGTATAAGCTTCTGAAGGGAGGGTGTCAAGATGATGGAGCCAGACTCTTCTCAGTGGTGCCCAGTGATAAGATGAGAGGCACTGGGCACAAACTGAAACACGGGAGGTTCTGTCTGAACATGAGGAGAAACTTTACCGTAAGGGTGACTGAACACTGGAACAGGTTGCCCGGAGAGGTTGTGGAGTCTCCTTCCCTGGAGACATTCAAAAACCATCTGGACGCATTCCTGAGTGATGTGCTCTAGGGGACCCTTCTTGAGCAGGGAGGTTGGACTAGATGACTTCCGGAGGTCCCTTCCAACCTAAACCGTTCTATGATTCTGTGATTAGTTGCTTCAAAGTCAAATTCTACAGCTATGATTTGCAACTACTCTTAGATGCAGTCTTCTTTTCTATCCTACATCTTAAAATTTTAATAAGGTATAGGCTAGAGAAAATTACTTCTAAAATACACTGAAGAAATACCACCCTCCAAAATATTTTACACGGCTTAGTGATACATGTTTTTATGCCTAGTATTTCAATTACATTAAAAATACTACAGTGCTAGACTGTCTTCTTACACAAAGAGCTAACAAATACATAATATTAAAAAAAATAAACGTTTAAATACTCACTATTATCGAAGAGTGACGAATATCTAGCGCGTAACTGTCATGTGCCGGATGTATATGCAATCTCATAAATTTGCTCAGGATCTCCTCTTTGATTCCAAGTTCATGAAGGCCATGCATTACTTTTCCTTCCAGTTTAAGAGTCTCTAAGATACTTTTTCAGGAAAACAAAATGCATAATGTCTGTCTATGAAATCTCATCATGGCATAACAAGGAAAAATATTTCAAAGACTGTTAAGGCAAGGATTACTTTTAGTATTAAAAATAATTCTTACATTCTCCTACAGTCAAATGTCTAAAACAAAATCAATTCATAACACTACATGTATATATCTTCGACATATTTCAAAATAGGATTATAACAGATTATACAACTCAGGCTTATTCACATTTATTTTATATGAAGGAACTTCCTCCATCTTTAACAAGATGTGGCAGGACAGCAGAGTGGAAAGCTGCTTGTTGCATTGTCCTGGCTGAGGCAGGAACCCAAGAAGGGGTACCCTAAGAGGAAGCTCTGCAAGTAGGTAGATAAACAGGCAGCAAGTGATGGAGACACAGACAAGCCCTCTCATTGCATCATGGCAGAACACTGAAAACAGTGGGGAGGAAGCAGATAGCTACACCTCTAAGATCATGTGAAGAAAGCTATTTCCCAGATGCCCCAACAGGACTCTGTAACATTTGTTGCAACCTGAAAATTCAATATGATAATGGAAACAAGCCTGAAGTACTTGGCTGCTATAACACAACAGATTTTACAAACATCTTTATTTCTATTTTGCTTCATTCTGAGTTTTCTCTATTCTGAAAAGTTTCTTCTAAATCATATTGAAATTAAACTTAGCGTTATCATTTTAAAATACCTATTAATATTTGCATCGTTATCAAAAAAGATGCAATTGACTCCATCTCAAAACTCTGGTTGAGAAAAAAAAAATAAGTAAAAAAAAAAACTATAAACACTAGAACCAAGAAAGTTTAAGGATCTCCATCAAAGGACAAAAGACAACACTTGGAGCAGAAAAATAAAAAATAAAAATTGTAGACTCTGACAAATCACAGGAACATAAAAAAACTTCTGCCTTAACATCAGCAGATTTATTGACAGTTTGCACATCACCAAAGATGATTTTGGAGTAGTCATGTCTGTCCTGCTGTTGACAACACACAGAAGAATGAAAAATGTCCACAGTTTTTATGAGTGCTTGCAAAGAAGAGGCAAATCATAGGCAATATAATGACATTATAATCACACAAAATGGAAGAAGATTTATACCAAAAAAGCATATTAGATCATAATAACAGAATTCATTAGAAAAGGTGACTAGGCACAGACTCACTAACATGCCAAAAATAATGCAAGGTATCTTCAAACTAAATTTAATGCCCATAATTTTTTTGTAATTCTTATGAAATAAAGATGAGAGAGCACTTAATTTACTTTTCCTGAAGTGTTCTTCCCACCTTTGTACACATACATGTTGGATTCCCTCCATTTCCAAATTAATTTTACATGGTAAGATGTAAAATTACAAGTAAATTATAGAAGACATATTCCAAGAAAAAAAAAATACTGTTTTCAACTACTTCTGCAACGTTCATATTCAAAGCAAAACCACTGTAAAGCAGTATTCCCTCTACTGGAATACTTCCTGGCCCCCAAAATGCAACAGATTAGATTATCTATTACCATAAGCACAACGCCAGTATTATTAGTAATTCTGTAATTTTCAAGCCAAACATACCCTCTTACCTAAACGGATCATGAAAATCCAGGTCAATGTGAAGGCCATTTAGAAATAAACGTGCTTCTCCGGGTTGGATTCCAAGCATTTCATGAAGATGCTTAAAAATAAAAAGTACTGCTAACTTATTTAGGTGTATGTCAACACAAACACACACACATAGAGCTACAAGTAAGCCTACAAAACAGACACATCACGTCTTCAGCATAATTTCTTCTTTTTATTAGATATATATATATTATATTCTTTTTATTGGTAAAAATACTGAAAGCATACTTCTAGAGATGCTGTTTAACACACTTTCAATGCTTAAGCAAATACAAATGAAAACAGTTGTATAGGCCCCCCAAAACAACCTTCAGTGTTCCTACCTGTACAAGGTACGTACAATGACACATTCTGAGTGTCTGCCAACAGAAAGCGAAAATACACACGAATACCAAAATATGGCTCATAATTTTTTGAAGAATTACCCCCAGAATATTCCTCCTACAAATCCATTAACTTCCAAATGGAGACCCTATGTGTCCTTCAGACCTCCAACAAAACTAGCTTTCTTAATATCTTAAAATCTTGCACAATTCCAAAAATGTGTAGCAGCAATTCTTGAGGAAAGGTAGAAAAGACAGACTAGAAACATGCAATCTCATTTAACAAAGGGACCTTGAAAAAAACAGAGATCAGAAAGGGACAGCATATCCTTGCTTTGCAAAGAAGAAAAAAGAAACACAGTAATCAAACAAACACAAGATGAAGGAAGTATTTAGTAAGGACTGCCTTATCATTTTTTTTCAGAGAGCAGTGAGGCACCATGCTGTTCAAACTATCGACAGTGGCTGTAGCAAGATAAGTAACAGGAGCAACAACAGCAGTTTATTCCAACTCACACCATAAGGAGCTGTCAGATTTCCAGATCTGTCTTAATTCCCAACAGAGGACTGGAAAGTGCCATAAGTATGCAGAAAAAGAAAACAAGCTGAGAAAGATTTTTTTCTCATTTAGCCCTCACTTATTGAACAAAACTGTGAACAAAGAATGCAATTTGAACAAAAGCACGCTTACAGCAAGCAACTCAGGCACTGTATATTACTCCACTTATGAGACTGTCCCTGAACAAATGAGAGAAAAATCAGGAAAATATTGAAAGCCTTAAAGCTTATGCAACCATTAAAATAAAAACTGGAAGTAGTAGCTCGTGTCTGACATTTACATTTTTCCGTCCACAGCTTCACACAGAATTAAACACCCTCCCAAAGTCTCACTTTCACTCTGCACCAGGCAGAGAAGCACCCAAAGTCCTAGGTATACCTGAAATTTTCCTGTAGCTAGCGAATCTAACTCTGACCGTGGTTTTAATAACACAGTTGTGCCACGAAGTGCTGTGACTACCAAAAGTTCCCCATTAATGCCACTTGATTCAAGGAGTGAGCAAATACATGGAACATTCCAGTCTCACAAAATCTTAACAGCATCTTTCAGGGCCCTTACTCAGACCTTGTGAGAAAAGCCAGGCAGTTAGAACATGCCCTCTCCCTGAAGCCCTGGAATCAACATTTAGGCTAAGGGATCTCTTACCATAACTGAAAGCTTACTGGTCATCCCTATAAGCCCAGATACTCAAACAGAGATACTGATAAGATTCCAACTGCCTGATACAGGTCATACAAAAAAAAAAAATGCTAACTGAAATGGATGTATGAACAAAGATAAAAGTATCAGCTACTAGGTATTGCAATGGGAGTCTAAAAGTTTTTCAAATCCTTTGGTACTGTAGGAAAAGAACTGAGCTGAACAGGAGCTGAGACATTACACAATTTTGATGCTAGGCACTTGATTGTTCAGAAGATCATCTGTTTGCCTTAACTTTGATGAAAGGAGTATTTAGGCACCCAAGACTAGAATTTAATGCTGATAATACTCACACAGTATTTTCTTGCTAAACTGTCAGCAAATTATTGCACTGGAAGTTTTGAGTTGCGATTAATGAGATTTTCTTTTTCTTTTTACCTATAGCAGTTCTTTGTCTGTTTTTTAGTTAGATATCAACTCATTACATCTAAATCATCACATGCCTTTCAACTTTTAATACCTTTATTTCCTCCCATTACGTTTCCTATTCAACTTTCATTATCTTGAGAGGGAATCATTCAGTTACACACAGCATGAGATCATATCTCTCCTGCTGCTAGATGGATGCACTGCAGTTCAAGAATGCACATGCCAATTTATTGTGCCCTAGCAGCAGTGTTCAAGAAGTTTCCCTATTTATATTCAACAGATTTTAGTTTTTAGCTGTCTAAAGACCTGTAGTCTCAGGTAGGATGTAGTATGAAACTTAAACTTAGGTGCCTAAGAGCGGTTATAGTTAATGTATTCAATACAGTCCATGGTATCATGTGGGTGATTCAGCTGACCAACTACAAAGATATCCAATGTCATTTGAGACACTGTAAGGTCTCAAGACAAGGCTTTTGGATTGGAAAATACAGATCAGGGAGAAGGGAACGGATGTCCCAGTGGCCATGTTCACCAGACCTGTGTGGCTGTCTCAGATACCCCATGGCATCCCAAACGACATCACAAGTCCAGGTTTAGGCAACTCAATCACACCCTACAAAACAACCACTGAGTGAGACAAATTGTTTTTGATGTCCATTGATTACATCTTCATTGTTATACGTTGAATTTAGATACTTATATAGACGTGCCTAAATGCAGGTATCTTCATTTCAATCCAAATCTTAGTTATCTGAAGTGCATCATCTACCCAAGAATGAAACAGGCACCTAGCACACAAGAAAGCTGAAGGGCCCAAGAAGGTGAACTGCTGTGATATGTGAATTGTATTCTCAATACACCAATCCCACATGCAATCATCTATTGACAAAAAATATCATCTATTGACACAACTGTTTGTGTAACACTTGAGTCTGTCACTATCTGGGCAGGAATACTCAAGACCAGAAATCCTTACGTTGGTTTTGCATGGTGGACAGCTCTAACACATTAATGTGAAATTTTAGCTGCAGTGGAGGTGACAAGTTCCTTATGAGAAGACTGCATCAGTGGGCTTCACAGCACAACAGGGACATTGTTCATTTTCACTGATTTGGAAGGAAGAAACTGGAAAGGCATTCCCTTGGAGATACTAGTTTTGGCAAGACAGAGAAAAAGACCTGAATGGATACAAAGCAAAATGATACACAGAAATGTTGCAGAAGTACAAGACTGCCTCAAGTAAGAAATAAACCCCATCACAATAGTGGTTGGTCAGTCTTAACACCATACAAAAATACATGTTCTGACTAACTAGAGTCACAGACCAAAAGTCGGGAGAATGCTGCCTACTCAGAACTTAACCTACACGTACAAGGATTCAGATTTCCCAAAACCAGGCACAGGGTTTGTTCACTACACTTTCTCTTTGACAGGAAACAGCCACTTGCTTACACTGCTTGGCAACAGTCGTCATGTCAACTAAAAACTGGGTAATAAATATTAATCTAAAGAAAGATTAAGGACAATGCTATCGATGTACTATCCAGCCAATGACAATGTTTACATGGTCTAGTGATATAGACAAAAACAGGTCTTACAAGACTCATTAAAAACACAAGAATGCTGATCTTGGACCTGTTATTTCATGAGACCAGTCCTAAAAAGCATGGTGGCTAACATTTAACACTGAAGTTGAAACAACAAATCCAAACTCTGAACTGAGACAGAAAATACAACATTTGTCAGGATCTCTACAGTGCAAAGCGACACCTTATCATTGACCTCAGATCAGTCAAAAACACACATGCAAACACTCTTCATGTGATACAAGGCACAAAAGATGCAGTGCAGCAAGGATGAAAATAAATCCACCACCTACCACAGACAATGTTCAAAACACCTCGAAGAAGAGTTGCATGCATGATTCTGGGAATGTAGAAAGCTTGAAACTAGCATGGCCTGACCATAACATAAACAGGAGGCCTAGATTCAACACCAAACTCTATAAAAGATTAACTGGTATCTATCTTGTTTTCACAGCATACAATTTAAGACTGAACACAACACTGCATAAAAATCGTTTGTCCTTGCCTAATTCTGTAAAGCAAAAAGAGGGAAGGGGAAAAGTACCAAGAACAGCAGAAAGTTAAAAAAAAAAAAGAGTATTTTAATGTTATTTATTTAGAAAAACAGAAAACAAACAAACAAAAGACATTAACTCTTTTGCTCCAAAATAAACCATGTGAAAGTTGCTGCAAACACAGTAGCATGACAGTAATCGAAATGGGTACTGGAAGAAATAAAAGCAAACCTTCTGATTTTCTTCTATTTCATTTCGCATTTGCTTGTCTACAGACACTCTGGTCAATGATCTGTAAAAATGAAATGCTGGTATCACTCAACCATTGTATTTTTAAAACTATATTAAACAATTTGAAATGTATTAATACAGTATCTAATGCCCTATAATTGAAAAATGCTATAAGACTTAGTAATGCATAGTGTCATAAATGTTTTATTTTAAAAATGAGTATCTTCTTCCGTGTTACTCTAGTAAACCTAAATTTCAAGTTTATGCTAAATTTTGTTGAAGTAATATTATCAGCATTTATTTTTATTTTTATTTTTTTACAACTCATTCTTTTTTCTTGCTTTTCTGGAAAACAGCATGCATATTACAAAAAATGAAGTTGTTTGAATATCTAAACTATTGCCTAAATTAAACACCATATTTGTATATTTAAAGTTAATGTTGATAACTCCATTCTATTCAATGTTACAGCACAGGTGGCCAAGGACACAATTCGATGCTTTGCCCAACGGCAAAGAAATACGCAAAGAATGACCACTTTTAAATTAGCTGAGAGATTAGAAATGGGATTTAATGATTGAGAAAATGTTAAGTATTCACAAGCAGTCAAAAAGTTAGTTTCCTTAGTCATTCTACCTTTTAAGAGATAACCAATGCATTGATTTATCTTTTTTACTTTTCAAGAACATTGTAGAAGACTATCTTACCTTCACCTGCCACAATGTATTGTGGTTTGTAACTATTAGGCTAGGGTAAAATACACCCAGAAGTAAATTAATCTGACCATGTTTTAAGAAACCCCAAACTATATTAACTTAAATCTGATTCCCCCAATAAATGCCAAAATAAATACTCTATTTCTCACATATTTTTTTTTTTTTAAAAAAGTACAATCGTATGTGTTTTAGCAAATCTGGGCTTAAAGAAAAACTGAAGTCATCTTAAGCCTGACAGTTAACTAAGCAAACTGAGAATGATCCTACTAACTCAACGTCAAAACTTATGGTAGCAAAACAATTATTTAATAACATAGACCCTCACTCCCCCCCCCAAAAACAACAACAACAACAACAAAAACAGTTTTTACAGTATGTCACAAATAAGATGTAAAATCAGTTTACTTTAAACAAATACTCAGGTTTTCCATGTTATCAAAGAGACTTGTTAAGTGCAAACAATATGATCTCCAAGCTTTGTTTATAAATATTACACAACGCACCACAGCTTACCCTTCTCTATGTAAACACCTTCTTCCATCCACCCCCTGTAAATATTCTGTCAGGTTGATTTTGTCATTGTGAAGCATTGCGTGCTTCTGGAGCATGCAATGAAAGGGCAATAGAGCATCAGGAAGGAGCTGTGTTTATACAAGCCTACACTTGCTGTGTTTTCCTTGGCTGGTAATTGGCTTAAAATGGGAAAGGTGTAACTCAAACTGTGATGTCAAATACAGCACTTCAAAATAGCCAAAATGGATCACATATATTATTATCAGTAGTCACTGGAGGGTGAGCTTAATAATTTGCTTATAATTTTTATTTTGCTAAACTCAACATAATTTGTAGTAGGGTCTGCAACTCTAAGAATCAGTGCTTCATTCTGCATAAGCTGATGATAAAATCTACACATACAAAAAGGCAGAAATATAAAAGATGAATGTGAAAATAATAAAAAGGCAGAAAGGACAAGACAAAGCTGGCCTAACATTAACAAGGAAGTAAAATACTGACGAGCAAAAGGTAAGCTTTAATGCTAACTTTTTTTATATAATAAGAAACCAATATATTAAAGAATCATTAACTAGCTCCTTGTCTACGTATGACAGTCCATGTTGCAGGATTCTAGCAAGATTTTAAGGAGCAAGCGTGGTAAGTACAAGACACAACATCATATCAAGAGGCAATAGGCACTAACTGGAACACAGGAGGCTCCCTCTGAACACCAGGCAGCACTTCTGTGGTGTGCAGGTGACTGAGCACTGGCACAGGTTGCCCAGAGAGGCTGTTAAGTCTTCTCCATGGAGATCTTCAAAAGCCACCTGGACATGGTCCTGGGCAACCTGCTTTGGGTGGCCCTGCTTGAAAAGGGGGCTGGACCAGGTGACCTCCAGAGATGCCTTCCAGCCTCAGCCATTCTGTGATTCTGTGATGGTCAGTCATTGAGAAGGATCCCCTATGAACTTGAGGTAGCAAATGTAAAAGTACTTGTGAAAGACATTTTTTCATTTTGTGTTCAGTCATCTGTTCAGAGTGTTCACAAAGTTTTATGCATTGTTTTTGTAAATAGTCACTGATAAGGTCTCACCAAACAGAAACACTTTACTGTCTGAAAGTAAATGGATACTAATGATCATTCTACATGTCATAGGAATGTTCTTGCATGACTCTAAGGTTGAAGTATTTTCTATCATATAATATAATCGTCTTTATTCTTGTCTGGAAGAATATGTAGCTATATAGTACTGCATATCAAGGAAAAAAGTAAACCTTTCAGATGTTCATAATGTTGGCACTCATGAATTATGAATGAATAGCAAGACACTTAAGAGTATTGTAATTCTTATTACTGCATTCTGACATAACAGATATTTATGACATATATAACAAATCAAAGCTTAAAAATATCTTATAAAATATCAAAATGTCAACATCAAATATATCAGTTGTTACACTGTCTACATCTGATGACATTTTGTAAAATCCACCTCAGACTAACCTTTTCAAATGAAAATATTATGACACAAAAATGCAGATTATAAACTATAAAGTCAAAGAAACTTCCAGAGGAACGCTGTATTAATTATTTATGGTCCAAAGAATCCTTCAATTTTTAAGGAACATATAATATTTAATTTTTATTTTCATAAATACAGTTCTAGAATTTTCATACAGCATTTTCAAACCAAAATTTGCATAACAAAAAAATGGTTGTTTTCATATCAACATTGCGTGAAACAGTTCTAAAGCAGGGCTACTGTAATGCTCAGTTATCTATCTAAGGTGATTAAGCAATATCTTTACATTTGCTTTTTTATTTTTATTTTTATTTTTTAACTAGTATTTATTTTTGACTCCACAGTTTAAGTGTGATTAGATTACTGGGGAAATACATTTTGTGCGCTGTTTTTAGACAATGCCTTTTTCACAGATTCACAGAATTGTAGGGGTTGGAAGGGACCTCCAGAGATCATCGGGTCCAACACCCCTGCCACAGCAGGTTCTCTAGAGCAGCTTGCACAGGTAGGCGTCTAGACGGTTCTTGAATATCTCCAGAGAAGGAGACAAGATTGTTGTCAATGCAGACCTACTAATTTTTAAAATTATTTAAATATTTGTAATCTCTCATGTTAAAGATAACAGAATACATTATACAGGGCAGGAACTGCAATTCCCCTTTTAGTAATTCTAAAATCTTCTTATACTTTTACCCAGAAAAATAAAAATAAAATGTTTGAAGAGTAGGTAAATTGTGCTCTAGTGCCACAAATACACATTGGGAGTTGGAGTAGGATGTAACAATTTAATTAGTTTTGAAATCAGTGACTAAAATGCCACCTGGAGTACATCAAAATGACTTTTTTCCTGTCCTTTAAAGAACAAAACTAGCCTTGCAGTCCAACATTATGTACATTTCCACTATCTTGTAATGAAATGCTGCGTTTTCTGATTGCTAATCTAAGTGTAAACTCATACCTTACCATTTCATAATAATTATGTTTCAGGCATTTTAAAACTTATTTTTCTTTCCTGAAACAAAATGTAGTTTTTCCATTAGTGTAGATTTTTGCTAACAGAAAATCAGAGATGAAAATGAAACTTTACAATAATTAAACAAGAGTTGTAAAATGTAAAAGCACACTGAGTTAAGAACCATATTTAGCATCATATTTAATTCAAGCAAATAAGTAATAGTAATTAGTACATAAGTAATTCAAGCACATCTTGCTGATAAGATTACATGAAGAACTTTTTAAATGTAAAGAAAACATTTCTCAATTGCAGTACAACTGGATTACAGGAAGGGCCATCTTTTATAGTAGTACAGAGGGAAATGTTATTAATCTATTTAATATTTACCTTGATCTTTTGTTAAACTAATCTGTTATGGGAGACAGATCTTCCCCAGTAAGAACTCTAACATACAGTAGCCAGGGCTGTATCTAATCAGCAATGTTGTACTTCGAACTAGTGCAGGTGGATCCCCTATGAAATTAACAGAATTTTGCCTCTTTCTACTGTAAGTAGATCTGCTCTTAATTCAACAGAATTTTGCACCTGCCAAATATAATTCCAGTAAGAGCCAGGAGGAACAGGCTCTCAACAATAAGTACCTGAAGGATTACGATGCTGTCACAGAATCACAGAACATCCAGAGTTGGAAGGGACCCACAAGGATCATCGAGTCCAACTCCTGAGTCTGCACAGGACCACCCAAAAATCAGACCATGTGTCTGAGAGGGTTTTCCAAACGCTTCCTGAACTCTGGCAGGCTTGGTGCTGAGACCACTTCCCTGGGGAGCCTGTTCCAGTGCCCGACCACCCTCTCGGTGAAGAACCTTTTCCTAACACCCAGCCTGACCCTCCCCTGTCACAGCTCCATGCCGTTCCCTCAGGTCCTGTCGCTGTCACCAGAGAGCAGAGATCAGCGCCTGCCCCTCCGCTCCCCTCGTGAGGAAGCTGCAGGCCGCCATGAGGCCTCCCCTCAGCCTCCTCTTCTCTGAGCTGAACAAACCAAGCAACTTCAGGTGCTCCTCACACGTCTTCCCCTCTAGACCCTTCACCATCTTTGTAGCCCTCCTTTAGACACTCTCTAATAGTTTTATGTCCTTTTTATACTGTGGTGCCCAAATTTGCACACAGGATTTGAGGTGAGGCCACACCAGTGCAGAGTAGAGCTTTTTATAACAGTCCCAACTATAAAAAGAAACATTTTTTTCTTGGTAATTAGTCCTCTTAATGTTAACATGTTAACCAAGATACAACTTTCAGATTTTGTTAACTTTTATCAGAGAATGTTACACTTGACATGTACATATAGGGTTTCTTCATTGTTTTGTTCGCTTTCTAAAATGGTGTTATAACTGTTGGTCAACATAGACTGAATTCCACAAAGTTCATAGCATCTCATGCATCAGATGGGAAACATTTGAGAGACCATGAGCTCTCTGAGGAGTAAATATCTACTCAATGAAATTGTCTGGAATCCATCTAGCGAGCTGTAAAACATGAATATCTGACTGCAGGATTTGGGTATGAATCTGTATTATTGTCATTAAATTCAAACACAAACATAAAAACAGTATTTGAAAAACAAGCGTAAGTATCATACCTGGCTCTTATTGGGAAGTTCTGAGCTATGTCTTTCATTACCTTTAAAGCATCATAAGCAGGGGTAGACATAATTCGAGCAGCTGCTTGAAAACTAAGATCTGGAAAAAAAAATCACTGGAAATATCAATAGTGCCCACAACCAGAAAAGCATTCCATATACATACATTATTAATTTTTTTTTTTATGTTTCAGTTAGACATTATAAAAGATTATGAGGTAACATTATTAAGGTTGAAAAGACAGGCACTTAAGAAGTTGGAAATACCAAAATCAGCACTTCCCATGCAACTTCTGCTTGTCCACCTTGAACAAATTGTACGTGTAATTTCTAAGTTTTATAAAAACACACTGAAAAAAAATAGACATTTCACCACATGCTATTGTAACAGTATCACAAGTGTATGATGTTGAAACCTAGATACAGACCAACCCACAGCAGCCTGTAACTGCAGCCAAGAAAAAGATCTTTCCAGCTCCAGGACTTCACAGGATTACAGGGAGCAGATATGATAAATCTAAGAAGGCTGTACTGAGCAAGTGCGATGTACAAACGTCATGAGTTTGCAACATTTTCACAGGAACAAAAAACAGACTCATGAAACAAAGGCCAATCTACTGTCAAATTTCAGTTCTCATAAATATTTAGTGCAATTTTTAAAGGGATATCCTTTTTTTCTCTACTCTCTAAGAATGAAGCAAATTTGCAAATATCAGGACGTTTTATAATTCATGCACCTAACTTGGGTGTGACACTTCTTGGCACATGGGACTGGGGAAAATCCAATTTTGGCACTGGTAGGTAAGGGAAATAATATACTAGGTGCTTCCATCTACGTTGAATACAGAGTGCCTAACAGCCTCAAAGCAACAATGCTTTTTCTCATACTCTCTGTACATACCTTGTAACTCCCGTACATACCTTGTAACTCCCAAACCTTCAGTGGTTCCAAGTTGTTAGTAGTTTCAACTAGATGTTTTTTAAACTCGTTCAGATTATTTTTCAGATCAGGATGCATCTGTCTATACCAAAGCATTTTTAAAATTAAGACAAATTAATGACATCCATCAATGTCTGCTTTTATCTACTGTATTGCTCACAGCTAATACTGTATCCTTAGGGTATCAAGCAAGAATTAAAATTTTAATTCATTCTTGAAACAAAAATGGGGATTTGGGATGAGAAGGGATGATTCGTGAGGATTAAAAACCTGTTAATTACAAGGAGGAGTTTAATTGGTTTAGTAGTGATCCATCTTAAACGCTGTCACGTATATTTTGATGGAATAAATGAACTCAAAGTCTAAATAATATTGACACAATGCAGTTGTAAACAGCAGTAAACTAAAAGTTGTTATAAACTAAACTCTACAGTTAGTTTACTATAGCATAATACATGCCTAATTTTATATCAATTGTACTATAGATGAACTCTAACTGTACAATAACACAGAGTTTATTGTATTATCCAAGAAACATATAAGCAAGCTAATGTTTGTAGGGAATGAGAATGCCAGGATAGAGAATGTCTTTTATAAATTAACATCACTGACAAAATCAAGCAACCGAGCACACAAATCAATAGTGAGACTTGAAGATGAACACAGTGCCCTTGGCTCTCTTTTTCCAAAACATAATTGGGCAAAGAAGTTTTGAGGGCAAAGACTTCAGCCTGTGAGAAGACACCCTCCAATAGCAAACAATTGCCATTAGATTTTTAAAGACTCTTCTACAAGAAGTATAGACAAGAAGCAAAAAGTAGCTAAAACCAGTCATCTAGAGCATTAAGACTAATTTCTGTGATATTTCATACTTCATTGTATATATTAAGTTTCACAAGGAACAATTTCCCCTCCCCCCCCCCAGATTTCAGCTGTTGGATTATTTCTATAAAGGGATGTTGCCCTTTATAGGAAAAGGGAAAAAAAATCACATACAAAGACTATTGTTCTGGGATTAAAATACAATCCAGATTCCTCAAAGAAAGCATACTCAACTGAAAAGGGAAGCGAAGACAGAAAATTCCCTTTTTACTTACTTGTAACATAGGCCCAGAAATGACAAGCATAGTTTGTACTCAGAAATTCCTCTATGAAGTAGCAAACTTTTAACTAGTTTTGAGCTCTTTCATTACTGCTTTAACTGCCTTCTTTGCAAATTTACCTTGATCATTTTTTTTCTGTTCAGACCCTCTGTTCTTTTGTGAATGAAAGACAATTGACTAATAAGACCTAGCTGCAAGCCACAACCAAGATCTAATATTGATGCTTGGTATCTCGTTTCTGTTGTTCACTTATACTAAAGGTCCATGTGGACATAAAATTGAGCACACATAAAGCCAACTGAGAAAAAGCTGTACTCCTCTGGATATGTAGTATCATATGGGATTGAATTATGTTACCTTGCATAACCAAGTAGTTATGGATGTAAGCAGAAGTCATAAAATCTTAGAAATATAATTATTTCACAGCTAAAAGTATGAGCTTTGACTTGTCTGTAACTGAGGGACAATTTAAAGGTTAATGCAACATCTCTTCCATCTCCAATATGAAAAGGAGAAGGAAAAAAATGAGACTCTAGAAACACTGACAAAAAGTCTTAGTAACAATCTGAAAGCTTCACAAATTAGCCACAGTGCAACATGAAGAGCCTAAGCATGGCTAAACCTAGCACAACCCAAGAAGAAAAAAGCTTAGATAAAAATATGCTGTAAGCATTTGATATTACCTGCTGTGCAAGGTCTCTACAGATAGAAGAAACAATAAGGAAGCTTGCAGATCTGAGTGTACTTCTATCTCAATGTGTTTACCTTAAAAAACAGTAGAAGGGATGGGCTCTCAAGGATTTAGACAGCACTAGTAGCTCTAAACTCTGAGAAGCCATATAGCTTGGTGGGAATAACTACAAGTTTACTTTTTGCTTTAAAAAAATAAGAGAGAATGACACTAAAGAAGACCTACGCTGTTACAGGAAAATGGAAGCACTTTTGATGACTGCAATCATGTAATAAATCAATCAGCAGAGGACCAGACGCAGCCCATAGCTCTCAATGGGATAGCATCCAATTTCATTGAACACTTGGACTAACACTTGTAACTTAGAAATAAAAGTTCTGCAAGAACAGAACACAAATTAAGAAACTCCAAAATAAGAAGACACTAACAATATGCATATCTTCCACAAAATATCATCCCTTAAACCCAAGAAATGAATAACTATCTATCTTGAAAACACCTTGTGTGGCTACAACACGAGTTGCAATTTGTTTTGATTGCAATTATCTGAAAACAGAAGTAGCAGCAACTGTTTACTGTAGGACACCATGTTTTCATCTTTGTATCTAAGTTTTTGTGACTGTTGCTCAGCGGGATTTTTTACTTTAAAAATAGTTTACTGTATACATTCTAAGAGAATTAGAAAGCTAAAAGCAGAGAATTGAAATGAACTAAATAAACAACTGTTGCATCTTTACACTCCCAAGACATACAAAAAAGAATTAATCAGGATTTTCACCCATGCCAAATAAAGTCATTTGCAACATAAATCTTACTTCTTCTATAAAATAATTTTTAATTTTGGTTCAGGTTCCAGAAACAAATGCAAAAGTTTCACTATAACTTATGTCAACTCACTTTAACTTGCCAAAGAGAAATCCTTGGACATCACTTTCCTCATCATCATCATCTTCCTCTTTTTGTGTGTCATTTGTTCCTGAACATGCAGCACATATATGCAATATACAAGAAAGTTACTGAAGTATACTGATGTATAATTCTTATGAATTATAAAATTGTTAACAGAAGCATGCAATCAGAAAGTTGTCATTCCCAGATGTAACTTCAATTAGATTTATATCTTTGCATTCATATTTTGGCATCAGAATGAATCACTTTACAGAACTTACCAACATTAGAATTATTTTTTTAAATATAATTCATCTAATGTTTACAATCTCAATATAAATTGCTATGGTTAAATAGTTCACTTCCCCAAACAGCCATTTCTCCGTTTGATTAAGTGCTAAGGTATAACTCCTATCAGCCAACTAATACCAGATTTATGCTTGAAAAATGTGGTGACTTTAAGTGCTTGAACTTCCAACTAGCATTTGATGCAAGTCAGAGATCCGTTTATTTCCTCAAAAATAAAAAATAAAAAAATAAAAAATCAATTTTTGAAGTGGCTCAAAGGCCATTAAACCATAGTCTTGCCAAAACATCATTAACTATAAGTTAATTTAAATCTTGCAAATCTCCACACAAAGCAATTTCTCTGTGTCAGAATGCTATACCTATACTGTGGTGTCTGTCTCATTTCAACATATAGGAGCATACACTGGTACCAGCTTCTATGATCCAGTCTTCCTACAGAAGACTATGAAATTATTTTAGAAATTACAAAAATTAGAAACAAATTCAGGAAAAAAAAAAGAAAACAAACCCAAAACAGTAATGTGTAGATACTGTGGTAATTGCCACATTAGAGATGCCAACAAACATAAAATAATTGAAGAACAAAGGTTAAACATTCTTATACTTATTGAAAGGAAGAAGAATGGGTTACATTTTGAAGTACAGCCACAGATAATAATAATTACAGGTTAAGTAATGAACTATATCCTAAGCACAGTTGTTTACAAATGGTCCCACGTATTTTAATGTCTTAATTCTTAATGTACAAGAATTCCTTGTGTAAAAAGAAATTAAGTATAACCTTCAAAACATTACTGACTTTATAGCTAAGGATAATAATATATTTTAATAGTATCTCCAATAAGATAGCATAATGAAAAAAACAACGTACCTTTAACCTGTGTGTCATCTACTGCTTTGTATTCTGTGCTCTTTATTGCAAGTTCTACACCATATCCAGATAAATACATTTTTCTGGAACTTGGTTTCTGTTTGATGATATTATTTAACAGAACAAAAACATAACTTTAAAAATTTTATCTATAGAAGATTAACAATATGTAATACTGTAACTTTAAAATGTTATGACAGTTGTAACTTAAATTCATCTTTTGATTTAGGATTCAAAGCACAAAATACTACATCAAACAAAATAAAAGTCATGCAAGCCATACCGACAGCCCATTGAGGAGGTGTGTAAGAGAAAGTAAAGACTTCTTCTATCTCATGTAGAGCACAGAAGGGCTGTCGAAATTGTAATCCCTTCACACAATACTAGAAGGATTAGAACAAGCAGAGCTGGTAGCACCCTATACAATTATTGATGCCTTGTAGTTCACATTTTAAACAATTCACATATCCTTATAATTTTGCCAGATTTTAGAACATTAGGATGAAATTCTCTATTTCTACATCAGGCTGATACCTTCAAAATGTTTTGATGAAAGGGTTAATCACTTTCTATAAGGAAGATTAAGAAACTGTATTAAGGTATCCCTGCTGAAAACATATTGCCAATTTTATTAACAAGATCAAGCTAACTTTGGAGCAGAAGTTTGACATTCAACAGGGTAATTACTCATATCTGAAGAAGTGCCCTAATTTGCCCAAAATGTAGGAAAATCCCCTTCCCAAAATGCAATTTGCACAGGCACAGCAACAATATCTTGAAAGCCTTTCAGCTGTAGTTTACAATTTCCAAGAAGCATTTTGTATTGAGACTCCTCCAGCCCACAGCTCAAAACCCTAGCAGGATTGGGGTTTTCTCTATTGTTTTTCTAAGCAAATCTCAATGTCGAGAGAGCACTGCAGTTTCAGTAGTACTGGCAAAAAAAAAAAAAAAAACGGACAGAAGAAAGACAGTACCTCTTCTGCTCTCAATACTCCCTCTTCTGGCATTTAATGAAAAAACGGAGGGAGAATCAGTCTCCGTGGGAATGAAGGAATACAAATTGGAAGTTGCGAGGAAGGAAGGAGGAAAAGGGAAGAGCAGTCTTAAGGGAGGGAAAGTTCAGGGAGGAAGACAACAAGCATTTTGGGGGACTATGGTGCATAGGCAGGTGAGAGCAAGGAGACTGTAGGTATTTAACTGGGAAAAAAAGGGCATAAAGGAGGAACTGAAAGTTCAGTAAAAACTATAGCCCTATACAACATACAATTTAAGATTGGCTTCCTCAAATTCTCTATTTCATTACTATAAGCAAACAACTCTGAAAGTAAATCTGCAAACTACAGATCTGATTTCCCTGAAACGCCTGCTCTACATAAATCACAGCAACCTCTCACTGCATCAGACTATTCTTGTACTAGTTGCACTATTTAAGAGCTGTACGTTGAATATGAATCACAAAAACCTTCTGACAATCAAAACTAGGAGACAATATAATCCCACGTACTGGTATTTGTCCTGTTTTGTCTTGTTTCAGGGAGAGGAGTAAGTTAAGGAAAACATTCAGAAATATTATGTTTAAAATACTGACACTGTGGAATGCAAATTCCAAAATCTGACCAATTATGTTGACTCTTGACAGCCCATGCTGTTGTACTACAATGAACATGAGATTATACTGAGAATATGTAAAATTATGTGTAATTAATTATTTCATTTTTCAGCTTTTCTATTTTAGCTCTCATTTTTCTAATTCTTGTTACTTGTATGTTCTGTCTGCTGCACCAAGGTTCACCCACGATCTTCATACAATGTACAAAAACCAGAAATATAACTAAAAAGAGATTAGATAACATTATCATTTCATTCCCAGCTTCAAAGTCAGTAATAGGTCAATCATTTCATCTGGAAAGTTTTAAAATTACTACATGATTTATGCATGATTTAGGCAAATGCAAAAACAGATGTATAAATCATGTTATGTCAAAAAGCAAGAAAAATAAAGATAGAATACTAACAGTTTACTGAATCAATGTTAACTCGAATTGTATACCTGAACGTAATGCCGGAGAACATAAACAATTTCCTCCTTTTGCGCCTTCTCAGACAAAATCTTGTGGAATTTAACAAAGTCTTTTGTACCCATTTCTGCATAAAGAATAACCACTGGGCCATCCTCTTTGAGAGTTGGGAATTTATGATCTCCCTTGAAAAGATACGGCCTGGGTCTGGTTTCAAAAACAAATAATTGTGTTATAATATATTCAGAAGTGAAATAAAAACAGTGGCAGTTTTTGTACTTTAAAACTGAAAAACGATTAAGGGCTTATATGCTACAGGTGTATGAGCTATGTAAAAATCATCACAAATAATCACAATTGCTCACAAAAGAACTTAGAACACCAATTTTCAAATTAAAGTCTCAGAAACTGAAAAATCAGCATCAACTATAAATATTAAAGTTATTTTACCAAATTGATTGTATTTTATCAAACTGAGACACAAGCAAAATAAAAAGCACAGCACTGACATTTTAGGCAACAATCAGAGCTAGAACCTTTCAATTGAAATGACACTATATCTATTAGAGATGTACAGAGCCATCAGTAACTAAATAGTAGAGGTATATTCAGTGAAGTTTGAGAAAGCTGCTAACACACATGGAAACTAAGTGGGGTTATGCTTCATTTACACCATCAAGCTCTTTTAATTTAGCTAATTTTGCAAGTTTTGATTGCACCTACCCTCCTCATTCAAGGCCATGACTTGCAGAAAAGTTATGCTTTCTATACCTGCAATAAATGAATTCTTAGATGACTGCAAACATCTTTTGAATAAATAGTGGGAAAGATGGAAAAGTAACATGTAATACAATTGAGTAATATTCTCAAGGTGCTAATTATTGTTGAGTACATTTCTATTTCAAAGTTGCCTTTGTAAAGTCACACTGGAAGAATCAATAAACTCTCTCCAAACCTCTCCAAGAGAAGACGAGAAACTCTAACCCAACATACTCTGCACAAGTGTGTGTACTGTAGCTACATGCTCATTCAAAAATCATACTGGAAAGGTGTGAGCAGAACTCCACATGCCACAGTTTCCGTGATGCAAAGCTTAGGAATATCTTCTATATAAAATCACAACATACTTTACATTGGAAGGGATCTGTGGAGATCATCTGCTCCAATCCCTCACTCAAAGCGGGGCCAATTTGTATCAGGTTGCTCAGAGCCTTAACATCAACATCCTGTGGAAGCTTGGTAGGTATGCAATCAGAGACTACATTTGCAAGGCACAAAAAGGAGGTGCCTGGCTTGAGAATTAACTTTCGTGCATGCAGCCATATGTTGCAGAAATATCAGGTAAGCTTCTTCATGCTCATCACAGGACAGGACAAAGTAGGTGTCATCAGGGAATCTGAACCAATTCTTGAATGAATAAGAACAGTTCCAGATTTGCACCAGTGAAAGCATACATATGGGATGTGACTTCTGCAACTTCTCATATCCAGAGAGACAACTGCCAGTCATTCATAGAGAGCTGAAAACCTAAATCAAGGGAGCTTCTCTTTTCTTAACTGGTCACCTAGTTATAGGAGAAGAATAACTCGTGATCTCAAAAAGTACCAGCTGCTGTCATGACTTTCCTGAACACTGACAGTCTCAAAGAAAGCATTTCATATTGTAATGACCAAGCTTCACCAAAAACTTAAGTGCTGCAGTGAAATAACACAGCCTGGGCTACCATAATGACCTGGAAATTCAGAATTAAAGCTTTCAGCCCTTGTAAATCCAAGATAAGCCTCCGCTCTCTGTTTCGCTTTGACACTGAATAGCAGTGAGGAAGAATTGATTCTCTTACTGCTAAAAGCTAATAAATTTCTTGCCATAAGCGATTCTCATGAGAAGGCTGCCTGAAAGGGAAGGAACAGCTGGTAAGCAGACAAAAAGGATAAAACAATATATGGATGTAGAGTCTAGCACCCATTAACCAGTTACTAGGGTGGTGCAGGTAACTATATGCTTGCCTAGATAGTTGCCAAAACAGTATGCATGACTCTCATCAAATGTTTCTGCTCTTGGCAGTAACAGCCCCAGAAATCTGAGCGTTGTTTTCAAGATATGCAATCCCAACCATTTTACTACTGAAGATCTTCCTCTGAAATGTCCACAGCTCTAGAGCAGCCCATTACATCTCCACACAAAATACTTCCTATTGGAGCCATGCAGTCCACTGCAACGTAACTGAAGCAGACCAAATCACGGTAGCTGCTGCATAAAGGAATGGCTGAAGCAAAACCTTGATCTTGACATGCAGACCTTATCCATTTGGGCTCTCCTGAGTCCAAAGCTCCTGAGGCTTCCTGGATCTCAGGCTGAGCTGATGGATCTGCACAAAATAATGCCACAGGCTCTTCTTTCTCTTCCACTGAGATTTGAAACTATGATCCCTAAAAACAGAATATTTCTTTGTGTTCCCATTCAACATGGGGAACTTAACTATACAACTGAAAGCCTAGCTTAAGCCTGGCTTAACTGGAAGATTCATGACAGAAAAAAAAAAAAAGCAATAAAATGAAACGCAAAGGAAAATAGTTTGAAATACAAAAGGAAGGAGGATACTTTAGTAAAACAAAAAGATCACTTTTCATAAAAGCCAGAGAGAAAAAGAAGGACTGATTTAAAGGAACCAACAGTGAGACTGTTCAATATATCATTATGTACACCCTACAGAAAAGGCAGAAAAAGAGTGCAGCCCTACCTGTATCACTTAGGCTGTAAGTCTCCAGCACAGACTGAGCACATGCTACCCAGAGTATAATTGGAAACAATATAGAAACAATTACTTGGAGCAGAATATATTTCTCTTACAGTCTAGCTCCAGGAACTCTAAATATTTGAGTGACTCATCTATATAGGTATAAGGAGAGGAAGTTTATCAAGACTTTGTCCCTGCAGCCGAAGGTTGTAATGTGATGTGTACACATAAAACTACCCAAAACAGAAAAACAATTTCATAGAAAAAACTTCAGTTTTGCTATGAGTTTTTAAAATTAATTTAATGATTCATAGCAGTCTAACTCTTTCAGTTCTGAATATTTTATGATTCTTTTGTTTAGTATCCTGATTTTCTAGAATCGTGTAAATTTGAGAAAAATATCTTTACAAAGAAGAATATGCCAAATCCACTTGAAAGGAGAAGTACACTGCTCTAGAAGACCAGTATATTCAGGCACTGTGGTAAAATGCTAAGGTCTCATAATGCCTTAACATATGACCAGAAGAATTCAACATCATTTTAAAAGCCCCAATGTAGTGCAACTAATTTATGTAAGAAAATAAGAGACATTTGTTATGCAGAACATCATATTTAAAAATGGGACACTGAAGATGAGACAGTAAAGTCTTTATGCAAAAACCTTGGTTATCAAATAAGTAAAAGACAATGATGCGGCAGGTTGTAATTGTATCAATGACTTAGAAAATACCATAAATCACACGTGTAGAACATAAACCTGTTTTCAAAAGCAACCAGCACCAAAGAGACAGATTTATAGGTTTTCAGGTTTTTTTCCCCAGTTTATATTTGATAGAAAACAAAATTCAAGAGTTATGGCCTAGTAAATCATCTTTCAAGTCTACATATCTCCATGAAGTGGCTGAGGGTATGGACACTAATATATATCATGATCACCTAGGCCATAGCAGGATGAAAAATAAAGCTACATACAGGTCTTGAAAAAATATAAATGTATTCTGTTTTTATATAGGTTAAATATTTTGCTTTCATTATTTTTGTTCTTGTTTGTTATTTTGATAGGTTCTACCTATTTTATTTCATGGCCCAAACTCATCCTGGACTGATGCTAGTTTCCACAGGACAAAACCTGCAGAAAGTCTTGATAGGTTCAAAGTCTAGCACAAGGTAAGGAAAGTTATGCCGACTGAGGCAGACTCTTCTTCCACTCCTACAGTCCAGAAACCCTCAAATGCATTGGCACTGACTACATAGAAAGGTCTGTCAGTACAAGTACCAACTCTGATGCACGAAATGGTAAGCTCATATAGAAAATACACCGTAACATAAACTTGACTATCCCATACAAACAAAAAGGGAAGAAATACAAAATTATTCATGTGGTTAGAGGAGCAAAGCTCTATGTTTTTGTTTTAAAAGTCTATTTTGATTCATAATTGATGAATTCTTGTAACAGTAAGTGTTTAAAATATTTCAAAACCAGAAGTAACTCTTTTAAAATAATGCACACTTTAAATGGGTATGTCTTTAGATATGCAGTAAACTGGCATTTATGGGCTTGTTAACATCAAGCATGTAGAACATAAAATTCCAAAATACTAGAAGTATATGTGCTATAATGCATTTTCTTCCTTAGTAAACTATTTTTCCTCTTAAAAAAGATCATTACATTTACCTCTTAGTAGCCTTCTTCAGAAGCTTTTTTATTTCATTAGTCTTACAGGTGTGCTTCTCATGGATAACCACAAATGCACTGCAGCCTTCTGGTGGAGGTTCATCAGCTGCAATCTAATATTTCAACAATTATACTTAACCAGAATACTTTGATTGCACTTAAACTCACATCCCTTTGATTAAAATAACTCAACAGCTGTCATTGAGTTTTGTTTCTAATTAAGCCTATTCAAAGTTTTGTACATGTGAAAACAGTAATGGAAAATATTAAAAGATTGAGACCTTATAACATTTGTAAATTGTAGTCTATCAAATCCAGTCATATTCCAGAAAATGCAAGTCCATTTATGTTCTGTAAAAATGGGGCTGAGAGATGTCCTCCACAAGCTGAAATCACAGACTGTACTCTGAGGCATTTTTAATTTTAGTTGCTATCAGTATTTGACTACTCAATCTTTCAACTTCTGAAATACTAAAATAATGAGAGAGATGAGAAGTCCATTAAATAACAGATCTAAATGCCTTGAAAATACTGTAAATCTCCTACTTTGGGAATGTCTGAATTCCTACAGAAGTATTTAAAGCAATGCAAACAAACAAAACAAAACAAAAAAAACACAACTGAGTTTTAAGAAAGAACGATTCAAAAAAAATTACCTTGAAAATACAGCTATCCATATAATCAAACACAAATATTTGTTCCTCACAATAAAACTAGCTTATAAAACATCATATCATGCCTTTTATAATTTGTATCAGATTTGATTACAAAAAACACCTGCATGTATATTACTGAATTGTAATGAACATTATTTACTCTGAAGCTGAAATACCATATAAATCATTTACCAAATATACAAGATAATATACTCACCTGTTGAAACATCTGAACAGTCGGAGAATATGCCCGTATGGAAAGTGCAAATTTCAGTAGATTGACTTGCAAATTGGATAAAAATTGTCCCGCTTTCTTCAAGATTAAATTGTAATAAGAATGCTCTGAATCTGTTCAAAAAATAAAAACGGCAAAGTTTTAGTATTTAGCCTCTAATGATGTGTCTTATCTATCTGTGCTACATAATATGCAAGTATTATGTTAGCACTGATAGGCAGTTCAAAAGTCTTCAGTGTTGACCACTGACAAATTGTTTCCTTTACTACAAATTCTCGTGTCCTAATGTAA
The DNA here is from genome assembly GCA_013399115.1 of Anseranas semipalmata. NCBI lineage: Eukaryota > Metazoa > Chordata > Aves > Anseriformes > Anseranatidae > Anseranas > Anseranas semipalmata. The sequence continues at coordinate 479,542 of VXAA01003127.1, forward strand.
TGCAAATGCATTAAAAGTGAGCAGAGTAGCCCTAGTTAACCTCTAAGTCATTTTCAGCAATAAAAAAATCCACTCAAGACAATAATACCTCTCTGAAGACCCATGTGGAAAGTCTTAAATGCAGCTTATTCATTTTTCAAGCTTATGCTAGCTTTTTAATGCAAATTTTTGAAGGTTATGTTCCACTGGCATTATTTTTAAAATTATTTCCTCACATTTAGTCTTGGTCTGCTCCAACCATTCAGTTTACATTAATAAAGCTCTTCTAACAGTAACATTCTTTGGTCTACCCTCACATATCCTATTTCTTCCCTAGAAATGCATGATAAACAGGATTATGAGAAGGGATACAACAAGTGAAGTAGCTTCCCATCCCCTACCCCTCCAAGCGATTTCACCTTCTCAAAGCCAAAATTAGGACTTCAAGTAAGAAAGGAAGGTGGGTGGTGTCTGGGAATGACAGAAGTTACGATAAAGAACTGTGGTGGCAAATAAGTAATCGCAATTTCTTCTTCAGGTGGAATATTCATAGAATCATAGACTGGTTTGAGTTGGAAGGGACCTTAAAGATCATCTGGTTCCAACCCCCTGCCATGGGCAGGGATGCCACCTACTGGATCAGGTTGCTCAAAGCCCCATCAAGCCTGGCCTTGATCATTTCCAGGGATGGGACATCCACAGCTTCTCTGGGCAACCTGTTCTAGTGCCTCACCATTCTCTGAGTAAAAAATTTCTTCCATATATCTAATCTAAATCTATTATCTTCTAGTTTAAAACTGTTACCCCTTGTACTGTCACTATACTCACTGATGAAGAGTCCCTCCTCATCTTTCCTATAAGCCCCCTTTAAATATTGGAAGGCTGCTATAAGGTCTCCATTGAGCCCTCTAATCATCCTTGTGGCCCTCCTCTGGACTTGCTCCAACAGGTCCATCTCCTTCTTATGCTGGGGGCCCCAGAGCTGAACGTAGTACTCTATATGGCGTGTCATAAGAGCCGAGTAGAGGGGGAGAATCACCTCCCTCAGACTGCTAGCTACACTTATTTTGATGCAGCCCAGGGTACAGTTGGCTTTCTGGGCTGCACGTAAATATTCTCATGCTTTCCTTAGGCACGTGAGGGAAAGAAGCCTAATTAGAAAGAAGTTGTGATACTCTTTTATCAAGTTGAGAAAAAGACCAGTATCTGTTAAGGAATTTAAGAAATAATGCTCATCAAAATTTTGAACCGGGCTATATGTATTCTACGTTGCTGTATGTGATATTCTTGAACACAAATTAAAGTCAAGGAACCAAAGCTGTCACCATAACAAACATTGTGCACCGTTCCTGTTTCAGAGGTTAGTCTTCCACAGTACGAACAGCTGAAACATGCAAAAAACAGTCCAGAATTGACATTGCGGTAAAAAAATCTAAATAATCAGCATGTATTTTACTTACATGAATAGATATTACCTGTAAACTGCAGTAATTCAGGATCTTTTTCATGTGTAATTCAAATATTCTCCTATAAAGTTGAAAATTTGCAGCAAAGGGAAAGCAAGTTGAGGGGAGAAACCATTCTAACTGTCCAGCTTAAATTTACCTATGTTCTTGGTCAACATCTTAATTTAAAGGTTCTCTCTCTGTGAAAGTGGAATGATCGTCCCAGTGGGAAACCGCTTTAGGGGTCCAAAGTGGAACCACAGTAGACCACATACCATGACCCTGCAGGCCATAGTTTTGGAACTATCCATTAACTGTGGCCAACTCTAAATGTTAATAAACTTCTGAGCCTAACAAGTTCTCATGAAAAGGATCCCTTGGGACGGATTAAAAAAAAAAATCCCAGAACCTGGGAGATTAAAAAAAAATTGAAGAAATTTGGCATCTTCTGAGCATTCATCATTCTGATGCCAAAACATTAAACAACATCCTTCTAATCTACAGAGACTGGATAGTCTTTTACTGTTCCTGTTCAACATCGGGATTACACTACTTTTAATTACAGCTTCTGTGATACCCTGAATGTTCTTTGCAGGATTTCATTCCTATTATTATATGGCACATACCTGCTAAGCAGTTTCCTTCCTGCCTTGTTTCCTTGCCCAAGTATTGTAGAATACTTCTGCTGTTGTAGAATATTATCCCATCTTTCTTCCTTTCTGTTTCAGCAAGTAACGTTTTCTCTAAACTCTGCTCATTAATCATTATCTCAAACCTCTTAAGACATTCTTCATGTCTCTCTATTCTTTTAATTTCTCATTTAAGTAACTTTCTGGTACCATGCTATTCAAAACTGACTTACTGAAGTGTCTTTTCACCTCGTTTGCCCTAGCATTGGCAATACTTTTCGTATACAATTTTCATAATTATGTACTTCCTATCCTCTCACTTTCCTCTTTACAACCTCTACCTTTTTGTTCTTAGAACCTCTAGGATCACCTTTCTGCCTATTCTTCCTCCTCAAAATTAATTATTTAAAAAGACTCAGTTTGCCATTATTCACTACAAAAAAAAAAAAATTAGGATTACAAAAGGGCATGATCTGCACGGAAGTTGCCTTCCCATAAATTCTGTACAAACATTCCTGCCTAACATTAAATTCATTGGACTACTTACACTTCTACTAACACTGCTGGCTTCATTCAGACTACTGCCATACCTCTTTAAATTTCAGCAAGATAAATTAATCCACATCAATAGTTATATGATCCATCACATGCAATAACATTTTTTTAAGTTTATTGTATACTTCAAATTATTTCACATAGCTTTTGCTCCTTGAACCTTGACAACTGCTTGCTCTTCAGGCACATTTTTAACAATGCACTTTATGCTGAAAAGTAGAAGCCATGATAAATTTTTAGGATGTTAGAGGAAACCAAGGAGAAACAGATGTTTTGCTCATAAAATGTTGCATGATATTACTATTAAATTACTATTACTATTGCATATTACTATTAATTAACGAAGTTGATTAAAAAATAAGTAAATGAGATAACATCAATAGGATACAGCTCCAGATTTGAAACACCTAAATGCATGTGTACAAGCTATATATCTGTAAACTGCCATTCTAGCCAATATAGTCTAGCAGCCAACAAAACATGAAAAGCTATTTAGCTTGCTCTAGACAGGTCTAAATTTGTCAGCTGAATAGCTCTCTAAACTTCTGTAGCCAAACTGACTACAACAAGAACTGAAGCAGCTACCTAAGAAGTAGACTCATATTCATCTACATTTACTGTCCACAATCTACACATATATCTCATATTGCAGGTAGATTAGAAATAATTTAAAAAGAGGGAGAAGACCAGGATAGTCACAAAAGGTAAGTAAAGGTCTTTAACACAGCTCCTCAGACTCCATGCAAGTGAGCACATGCACCACAAAAGTAATCTGAATATATATGGTGCCCCACAGAATTGAAAGGAGACAGGGAGAGTAAACATAAAGGACATATTTAAGTCAGAAGAGCATGGGATGATAGGCTTATTGTTTTGAGGGATGGGAGTATGGGGATTGTTCCAACTGCATATATGTATATATCTGTATCTATAGATTAGTTAGGGAATTGGAGAGCTCAAGTAACAGCAGTTCAAGCAATTGCTGGCCAGTCAAAACCCTATAACATTCAGGAAAGATGCAAGTATAGATGGAATACTTTATTGCATGATTATTGCAGAAAAGTGCCATGCCTGTGAAACTGTTTTATTTCCTCTTGAATCTGTATGGTTGATATGGGCATAAAAATATTTATCAGATTTAGTTGTGAATAATGTTGATCTAATACAATGCGTACTGGTTAACCTTTTATATTTGCAACAGATAATTTACATGATTGTTGTTTATATGTAATATATTGTTCTATTCTTTTGGAGAAAATAGCTTCCTTATTAATGTTTGTGGGTTCTTCTTTGTTTAGTATGTACAAGGTAGCTGAAAATTCAACATATAAACAAAACCACTTACGAAGACAGTAAACACTCAAGTTATTATCTGCCAGCAGGAAACTGCCTAGTTACCTTCACTCCGCATTCCTAAATTAATCTTTTGAGATATAAAAACAGCAGCAAGTTTAAACTGAAATTTTAGTATTTTGTAACTGTGCTGTTCTTTAATATCAATTTTTTACAGCTTTGAGTTCTTTATAACATACATGCAGCCCAAAATAGCATCACCCGCATTTCCAAATTTTCTGCGAGTCCAGAGGCAAATATGTTGCATATTAAGTAAACATACAGAATGCTGTCCAGACTACCTGAAGACCTCACTCTAATTTAATATGGCATATCCCATAATCATCCTTTTTGATATTTTTCATAGTGTATGGTCTCAACGATGCCCAGGTTGATTTGAGTCCTTATTAAAGAAAACGTTACAACAATCAAACTAAACCTACAAAATGATTTACCAAATTCCACATACATTGTTCCTACCAAATCTGTTAAATTTCTACATACATCATAGCTAAACAGACTATTTATAGACCAAATTTGCTACAGCTAAATATTTTAAATAAGCAAATTAACAACTGATGTTGATTTGATTATTCTAAACTTAAAATAACAAATTTCAAGGACTGATAAGCAACAGGTTTGAAATTATCCAAGGAATGACGTTAAAAAAAGCCACCATACTTGATACTTTCAGTTGTCTCTTAGCTTCTCTAATATTTCGTGACTCTTCTGAAATACTCAATAGTATTTTGGGATATAAATCTACCATCCAAATTTTCTATAAACCCAGTTTTTCAGCTTCAAATCTAGAATTTCTTTACCTTCTAGGAATTTTCTTCTGTTCAAAATGAACATATTATTATCCATCCTACCTAGTCTTGGTATCATCCAGTGCACAACTGAAAAATCATTCACCCCAACCAATCCTTTTTAAGCCAGATCCTTTAATTTGCTCAAGCAGTTTTTGTTGCATTGTGAACGTACCTCTATGTCAATGTTACACGTCAATAGCTAAGAAAGAGCCAGTTCTATAACATCCAGAGAATGAACTTCTCCTCAAAGGTATACTACTATATCTCTCTCAGTAACTGTGCCACTCCAGTATCTCAGCATTAATATTCTTTACCTGACCATTTTACATTAGACGCCTAATGCAGACTTCCCTACCGAAAGTGGCTTAACTATTGCTGGATACGTATGATACTCATAATATTTCTATTTCACGCTTAGGATGTTAACTTCAGTAAGACTTTCTTAAGCTGGAAGAATCAATATTGATGTGATTTTGTCATTGAAACAACACTTTCTTTTCCTCTAAAACTGAACCTTTCCTTCCCCGCTCATTCAGAAAGAGCACTGGTTTGTTTGCATAATACTACCTCAACCCTGAATTGACTTCTAGGAAACCCACACCTGGTGCCAGAACTTTAAATTTTCCTGCATTATAAACATAGGAGTTTGTTGACCATAATAATAAATACAGACATACCAATAGCTTTATATGCTTAAAGTAATATTTTAGTACATTCTTAAGGTTCCCCACTACCAGCATCTAATACCATGCAAGATATACCATGCAAATCATCCTACTGGTAATATATTCATCCTCAAGGAGTTACCCAAGTGAAGTAGAAAAAGTATATAGCTAACAGCAAGTTTCAAGAGACATTTGTGCTACTAATAACAAATATCACTAAAGCTTCAAATTCCTTGGAAGGCTGGTCCATGCAAGCAGAAAAGAGCAGTGATAAAAAACTCTGACACATCATCTAATACAAGATATGTCTTGTCTCAAGGCATACCAGCTGCACCTTAACTACTCATAGAAAGAAAAAAAAAAAGAATTGAAGTTGTCTCAACTAAATTTTTACTTAGGGGAGATCTAATTTCCTTGCTAGATTAGGCCGCTTGGGGCCTTGTGCACAGAGTTTTCCCAGGATGGAGGTTGCACAACCTCCCTGGGCAGTTTGTTCCAGTGCTTACCCATCCCCATGGCAAAAGCATTTTCTCTAATATCTAACCAGAATTTCCATGTTTCAGTTTGTGCCCACTATTCTTTTCCCACTACTGTGTACCTTCGTGAAGGGTCTGGCTCCATCTTCTGTATACCTTGCTGTTAGGCAGTTGAGGATATGAGATCTCCCCTTACCCTTCTCCTCTTCAGGCTGAATAAAACTCAGTTCTCTCAGCCCTTCCTCATAAGTTTGCCCCAGTTCCCCAGCCACTGTGGTGATCCTCTCCTAGACTTGCTCCAGTACATCAATGTCTTTCTCAAAATGGGGAGGCCCAAACTGGCCCATTACTACAGAGGCAGTCTTACAAGTGCCACACACAGTGAAATAACCACTTTTGTCAACTGGCTGGCTACTCTCCTGCTAATGCAGCCGAACTATGATATGAAGCTGGTTTTCACAGGCAGAAGAATGCAACACAACGCAGTGTTGACAAGGATATCCAGCTCTGTTTCTCAAGAACTGTTTTCTAGTCAGCCAGTGGCCCACTTGCACTGTTGCAGATGTTATTCCAGCCCATGTGCAGGAATCCATAAAGTGCCTTTGCCGAACTTCCCCATATTTCTGCTGGGCCATCTCTCCAGCCTGCTGAAGCCCCTCTAATGGCAGCCCTGCCCTCCAGCTTCTTGACTTCTCCCAGTTTTGCACCATCCACAACCTTGTGGCGGGTGTAATCCAGGACACTGGCCGAGGCATTGATGAACACACTAAACACCGTTAGTCACAGTACTCACCATAAGAAAGGCGCTAGTAGCCAGTCACAGGTCAGACTGAGTTTATTTACATTTTCCGTGTCCTCATGCCCTTGCACAGAACAGCTCTGAACAGCATTCACCACCCAGGCCTAATGTCCTCAGCGATTCTCTCTGGTTTTGTTTATACCTCTGACCTCAGACTATCCCCAGTTTTCATTATCTCACAATTATTTTATTTTTTTTTGCCTTTCCAGTTTACATCTCACGCCTATAATCACAGTTCTTTGTACATCATCTGCTTCTACTAGATCCTTTTTGCAAAAATGAAGGGGAAAAGGGCAGGGAGAAAAGAAAGTAGAACACCATGTTCGACTCAACACAAAATCACATCACGCAATCATAAGCAACAAAATGTTGTTTTCCACACTGGTCTCTGCTCCTTTCCTAGTAATTTCCAAAGTCTATTTGCTTCTTTGGGTATTTCTAAGCACTCAAATAATGCTCTCACTGACCCATCCACAGGGACATGACAAACTCTTTCTGACACGTATTCAATCAGTCATACTTGCAGCAATGCATTGTTCCTTAAGTTCCTTCTCCCTCCCGTATACCATATTCTGTGCATGACAGGGATTCATTTACATCACCTCACTGACATTACGGGCATGATCTTTATACACTTGTCAGCTTTTGATTACAAATATTAACATTCAATTTATTTAAAGCCTCTTCTAGTGGTAGGTTCGAGTGATAGGTCCTCACACCCATGCCTAATGAATGCTACTATTTTGAAGTAAAGAGCAAATTAAACAACCTTAGCTTGTTTCGAAGCTTTTTCATCTTGTTCATTAATTAACCTTCCAAATAGGTTTAATATTGACCAACCTGTTGAATCACCTGCCAAATATCCAAAATTTTCGTTATTAATTGTTGCAATTTCTACTAAACTGCTCTCCAAGATACTTTCTGGGATGGCTCACTTACTTTTACATTTAGTTTACCAGATTTTATCTCCAAACTTCCAGTAACTTAATATTCTGCTGTCTAGTCATGCAAGGTTTTTTATCCTATTTTGCCAGTGATATTATTCTAAAACACTAATATAGCTGCTAATGAACAGTCTCTATGCCACCTACAAGTATTAAACATTTTTGGTCTTTTTTTCTTCTTCATTTTTTCTTTTAGATACCATTCTCATTTTTTATTCTCTCCTCTTCAAATATCTTTCTTACACAAAACATTTAGTCTAAGTGTCCTATAAACTCTTGCTGAATCATATACGAAGATTGGTACCTTTAATCTTTACATTTCTGTTCCATGCTGTAAGAGCAGTTCAGTCCATTGTCTTCTTTGCTTTTAAAGCAGCCCTGCACGTAGAATGTCTGGGAGAAAATATGCTGAAACTTTCTGAAAGGAAACTACCTAGCAAGCGATAGTACAAGAGTTAGGCTTTACATGACTGGAACTAGCTAATGTGTTAGCCTGATATTTAAGAATTATATACAGTACAAGATATATTAAAACTAGCATGCTGTTTAACTTACCTCCTTGCTTATAAATTGTTAGTTCTCGTACAGTTTCCAAGAATTGCCAAAACTTCTCATTACCATCTTCTGCAATAAATTCACTGTTTAAAAATAAAAATGAATTGTCCATAGGTTGACTTTGTCCAAAGATGTATCACAGTAAAAATCTTCAGTTGTTTTAAAGTAACAAAAAAAAAAAAGGCAACAAAAAAGTGTAAATTATTCAATGATCACCTAACATATCTGCAGTATAAAACACTGAATACTGGTATATTTTGGTTAAATGAAAATTTTGAACAAAACACTACCAATCTGAACTCAACAGTCAGAGTTGTAAAGCAAAGAGACTACTAATAAACACAAGTAATTTTTCACTTTATTTTTCCATATGTTTACCAACATACAGTTATATATAAAGCCAGTTAAGAACACAAACTTTATTAAATAGCAGCTAAATACACAAATAAAAACACAGTGTCAGGTTATAACTTTTAATTGAATTACAGAGTTTTATCAGTGACAATGTTTATTTGGATATGTAGGGCAGGTCCTCAATCTCTGGAACACTTTCAAAGATGGGTTAATCATTACAGGCATAAGAGGTAAGGTTGGCTTTATTCCAAACATCATTTTTTCTTAAATGGAAATTAAGAAATAAAGAATCCTTTCTAATTTTCTTAACTTTCTAATTTTGTTGTTATTGTTAGGGGAACATCAGCTTTTTTGTTTCTTCCCCCTCATGCTTGCCAAAAAGACCGACTTGCTATCATGAGTACATTCTTTCCTAATCTTTACTTTGGAAGTTTGCCACTCCTTTGATTACAGAAGCTTGCAGTTCTCCCTTTCATGGGAGTTCTCCAAACAGCAGAAAACACGTTGCAATTAAAAACAAAAGAAGTTTTAAACCAAACTGGCTGAGGACCCAGAAGCGTGTAATACTGGAAAGCATTTTCACTTCACAAACTGTAATCGGGAATTCAAAGTAACAGCACCTTTTTAGAAAACATGTTTTACTACAGCTTCGCATCTTTACTAGCGCCTTTATACATCGTTACTTCATTCATGAGCCAAAGTAAGTTAACTGGGGTGAGAAGATGCTTTTACTCAGTATAAGACAAGAGCCGTGTAAGTTGGCACACTGCATCTCCTCAACTTAACCTGCAAAACGCCTGAGTAGGCCAATTACAAAATAGTTTGTAGAAGTACACTGAAGAGGGGGGAAAGTCTGCCAGCGCTACCCGAGACACGGCACAACCAAGGAGGAGAAGCAGCTAAGCCTTGCACCGAAGGAGCACCTTGGCTGCCCCTCTGTGAGGGGCAGGGAGGAGAGAGACGCAGCCTCCTCCCTCCCGGAGCCCACCTCCCCGCGCCCTCCTCTCGGAGCCGGCTTCCCCCTCAACCCGCGCAGCGGGGAGAAGAAGGGAGCCGGAGCCACCGCCGCCGCCTCCCGCCCCCTCAGCCCCCGTCAGCCGCCGCCGCCGCTCCCCGGCCCCGGCCCTACGGCCCCGCGCGGCAGCGGAGGAAGGCAGCAGGGGGCTGCACGCACCTCGCCTCCAGCAGCAGTGGGGTCGCCGGCCACTTCGCC
>VXAA01003127.1:489645-506449 GCA_013399115.1 Anseranas semipalmata
GCCAGTTCAGAGGGCAATCAGGGGGTGACGACAAATAAACAGCAGGGCTGTCCAGGCTCGAGTGCTGACACGCGGCGCTGGCAGCCGCGAGCATGCGCAGATGGCGAGTAGCGGCTGGTCGAGCGGGCGGGGCTGCCGCCGGGCGCCGCCGCGCACGCGCAGAGGAGCGGCGTTAACGGCTCCCGCGGGCTGGGGGGCGTCGCTGGGTTGGCGCCGGGGCGGGTCCGTGAGGGCGGGTGCTGCCTGAGGTGCGCGTGAGCGTGAAGCGGGCTCGTACGGCCACCCGCTGCCTGCAGGGGCGCGCTTGGCGCTCGCCTGCTTGCGCCCGGAGGCCCCAGCGAGCGTCTGGCCGTGTTCTTGCTGGAGCCAGGGCAGCAGCTGCTTTCCCTGATGCTCCACGAGCCTCCCAGTACTTCTGCTTGGTCCTGAGTCGGGGTTCTCCCCCAGCTTTTATTAGCCTAAAAAGAGCTGAGAACTTACTGAGTGCGCGTAGCTTCATACAGTGAATGTATATTCCTATATAATCAATACAGGAAGGCTGAAGCACTTTTTCTCCTCCATCAGTCAGAACTATCTCCAAATAGAAATGGAAAGCTGTTTCCTGCCAATGTATTTTTTTCTCAATAAACATGAGCTTCACTGGAAAAAGCTAAGCTACAATTGTTTGAACCAATGTCCTTATCTCTAAACTTGCATTAAGCTTTTCAGGCTCCTGGTCTCGAATTTCTTTCTTCTTTTTAATCTGGTTTTGAAATCTCACTAGTTACTCCATTTCTGCCACAGAACTGCACTCTCTCCATTCTTTTCCCAGCTATATGGCAAAGCTAAAAGTGCAGGTGCTTCTGGAGCAGGACTGGGGGGAAGCAGCTCTGACCAGTTTGTTGGAGGGAAGAGTCTTCCAGCTGTATTAGAAGTATGGGGTATCACCCTCTCCAAAACTTGACCAACGAAACATGGAGCTTGAAGCTGAAATCAGGAACATCTGCTGCATGCACCTTAGTTTATCGTGCCAGCCATCACCTCTTGACTGTTTAAAACTGCTATGTGGATGGCCAGAGCCAGTTAGGGCCCTAGGAAAAGGAGCAGGCTATGGGTTGTATTGTCTAGTTTATTATTGCTCGGGACCAGTCAGTGTGACATCGTATGTACAAAAAAAAAAAGAAATCTGTTTGCCAGATGTTCTGAAACTGCAGTATAGAAACTCTGACCTGACAAAATGCCTGTACTTACATGCTGCTAGGTCTGCGGTTTTGTATGATAAAGGCATCCCTAAGGGTCTGGGGTCCTTGTTTTTTTGTTTGTTTGTTTGTTTGTTTTTTGTTTGTTTGTTTGTTTGTTTGTTTAACTTATTCCTGCAAACTTGGGCTGTTATAACATCTCAGATAATTGTCAGATACCACTATGACATAGCAGTGATGCCAACTTGAATGTAAACCAGTTGATTTAAATAACCTCACACAAGATGAGTAGCAAAACTTTCATATACTTCCAGGAAGTATATACAAGAGTGTTTCTATTGGTTCATGTGTAAGGCCAATAATAATGAAATTCAGTGTCTTTTATATGGAGAAAGACTGATATACTCTCTGAGCAGCTTTTTTATTCATGCTGAGAGTTCAGAAGCTGCAGCTGCTGACAGGGATGACACAGCCAGAGTTGCATATGGATGAGTATGTTTGGGCCTCCCGTGTTTCTGTGTTAATAACCCATGTATGTGGACAATTTTGGCATCCAAAGAAAGTAAAATCACAGGTGATGAACTGCTTCCATTGCTCCCTAGCAAAGTTCAAAACACATTTCATGGACTTAGAACTTACGTTACAATTATCTGCACAGAAAAATTACGGCTGTTTTATATTGACCAACTATCAAAACAAAACAAAACAATCCTTTTATGTTTAAAGGAGTTACTAACCAGTTGCTTTTTGCTGTTTCTTCAGTCAAAGCTGAAATTTACTAAGCACATTCCCTGTGTATATACATTTATCAAGCATTTTTCATAACTATGTGTGATACTGTGTATTTGTGATGATGGATGCATCCACCTTACCCTAATCTATCAATTGCCTTTCTATATAAAGTAGCTGTATTACATTTTATTTTATATTGATATTGAAGAGGCTGCTACTGTTGCCTAACTGAATTCTTAATAGCTTGTACTTGTTTCATACAATTTATTACTTGCCATACAAAAAGAAATAAAAATTTGTTGCCACTGGTTATGGAAATACAACTACCTTTGAATTCAGTGGCAAGATAAAGTGGTAGCTCTGAATCAATGGCCAGACAATTAGTCTCTGTTGAACTAGAGAAAATCACTGATAGAGTTTTTCTCTTGAGGAAAAATCCTTTCTGCTTAAATTCAGGGATCTCCATTAGACAGAAAGAATCTCCCTCCCAACACTGTCTCTCCAATTTAGGATTATTATTTTATTAGGTGCCTTAAATTTAGGATCGTAGATAGGATAAATGAAGTTGTAAGGGAGCTCAGGGTGTCCAACTCATAGTAGGTTGGTTGTCCAACCTCCTGCTCGGAGCAGGTCACTGAGGTCTTTTCCACTTGAGGGTTGGTGCCATCTCCAAGGATGGCACCTGCACAACCTCTCTGGGCAACCTGATCCATCGTCCCCAGTACAAGAGGGACATAGAACCACTGGAGCGAGTTCAGAGGAGGGCTACAGATTAGCGGACTGGAGCTCCTGTCATACAAGGACCGGCTGAAAGAACTGGGCCTGTTTAGCCTGGAAAAGAGAAGACTGAGGGGAGACCTCATTAATGTATATAAATATCTGAGGGGAGGGTGTCGAGAGGATGGGGCCGGACTCTTTCCAGTGGTGCCCAGCGTCAGGACAAGAGGCAAAAGGCACAAACTGAAGCACAGGAAGTTCCGGCTGAATATGAGGGGGCACTTCTTTCCTGTGAGGGTGACAGAGCACTGGCACAGGTTGCCCAGAGAGGCTGTGGAGTCTCCTTCTCTGGAGATATTCAAAACCCAACTGGATGCCATCCTGTGCAACATGCTCTAGGTGACCCTGCTTGTCAGGGGGCTTGGACTAGGTGATCTTCAGAGGTCCCCTCCAACCTCAACCAGTCTGTGATTCCGTGGTTCTGTGTTTAAGATGCAGTTCTGACTGCTCTTCAGAAATAAATATGGTGTTGTAACGGAGTATCACCTTCCTTATAAAGGGAATATTTATATATATACACATCTATATTCCAATATTTATATTTATCCATCTTGCCTTTTCTTTGATGCTTTAGCTACATTCTAGGCACAAAGAGCCAATGTACACTTTTCAAAAGTCTTATTTCTTTATAATAGCACAAAGGCAGATTTTAATCTTTTAAGCAGTGTGCAAACCTAGAAGATGGAGAGCAGACTTAATCTTCATTTCTACAGCAGAGTTTTATGTAATTAATTATTCGAAATAACACTTAGACATTTCTGTGCATACATTCCATATGTATGAGAAAGGCCCTCAGTTCTCTGAAACTGTTTTTCAGCAGAACTGAAAAACAATTATAGCAAAATTTTAAAATTATTCATATCACAGCTGTGTAAATAAGAATTGATTATCATAGCTGTTTCAGTGTGAATAGAGGAAGTGATTAATGAAGGCTTCTCTGTAAGATGCAAATGTTTTATACTATTATTCATAGTGAGCTATGTCTATTTAACAGAAATAGTAGCAATAAGTGAAAATAAGTTGAGCTTCATCAATATATTCAGCTAGCTGAAAATGAAACTTTTTTTTTTTTTTTTTACAGATTGAAGACAATTTTTGAGCTGAAGCTCCCTAACTTGGAGGTAATACAGATGACAAACACTAGACAAAAGTTACACCTGTTGTCTACTGTCTAGTTATTAATTGACAGCCTTCTGGGCAGTAGCTGCTGGCATCCTTTTACCTTGCTGCGAGGTTGGATGCTGATCTCTTCAGAACCTGTCAATGATATTCCTGTGTCATTGTGAACAGAGCAGACGTTTGAGGTGTTTCCCTGAAGAGATTAAGTATGCTGCACCGAATCACTTTTCATCCATTCCATTGGAAATAAAGACCAACCTGAATTATGTGATTAGCAGATCTCTGTATAGTGGTATTATATAATAACGCAAAATATATTTTATAGTCTGTTAGCTCTTCATTTTGATTCGCAGGGAAAAGCAAGTGAAAGAAATATTGATGCAGAAGTAACTCAAGCCTGGTTTCACCAGCTCAAAGAAGCTATTCAGTGGCAACGCTGGCAATCAGAATTTATGCTGCTTTGCTATATGCCTACACATGCAGCTGCAGCGACAGTAAATGGCTGTCTTCAGGATCCTTCTCTTTCAAACTTTTATTAAAAAAAGAAATGGAAGCAACATGTTGCTTTGTAAAACAAATACAGAAGTTACAACTTCTTATGACCCACCTCAGAACCCTAAAGAATATACCTCCTGGGCCAGATGAGCCAACTTCCTATGAATCTATGGGTATGTTTGTGGGGCTTAGTGGAGAACAGGAAAATTTGGCCACGATGGGGAATGCAGCTTCTTGTGGATACACCAGCTCAAGTTTGTAAGCGATGGCATTGTTCTGTTGTGCCAGCAGGACAGTGTGGTTGCATTGATTTCTGAACCATGATGGCTCCTACCATGCCACACCTGGACCACCAACTGTACCAGTGAATAAAAACAGAGCTTATCCTTAGCTCAGCAGGCTTCTCTGAGTCTGACTATGCCAAATCTCAGCTTACTGCATCAAGCTAATCATGTAACATGAGTTGGCACTTCTGATGTTATTAACTGGGGTGATCTCACATTATTCTCCTATTCACAGAACCCTGAGGTTCTCAGGTGTTGAACATGAGCATTTTTCCCATTTTCCCTAACTGTAACTTGTGAATTTGTGTATGCACTCAGTGAAAGGAACATATTGTATGTAGAATGTCATTGGGTTTTAGTGGAAACCTTTTTAAATGGTTACAGATATGCTTATAATCCCTAGGATATGTCATATTTTACTTCAATTTTTTATCATTCAGAAGCAATATATTTTATAGCACTTTAATAATGTGCTTTTGTTTGTCTAATCTTTATCAATAAATTTGGCAGGGATGCATATCTGTGTACTTTAACTGATTTTTAAAAAAGATGTCAGTGGACAACCCACAGGCAATCTTATTGCAACAGTGACTAATACTAAAAAACTGAGTAAGTTGATGTGGGACAGATCTTCTGCATTGGACCTTAATATTTACTCTAGACAGTAAAATGACTGAATTCTATTAAATATCTCAAAGCTTGGGTAAAGTAGTGGACACTCCAGGTGAATCTTAGAAGGCTGGCATGCATTTATTGTTTTAGTGGTTCCAAATGTGGGGCAGGGATGATGTGTGTACAAGCAGAGTAAGAGTTTAGTCTTCTTGGGGACATCATGCAGTTCAAGGAGAAATTGTTCTGATATCTTGTGCCTAAGAATAACGACCTAACTCCAAATAACGTAAGAAAATCAAGAAATGAAGGAAAATTTTGTTTTTGTTTCAGGTTGATTCTTTGAGATCCAGCTTAAAGACAATATAAACAACTGGTAAAAGGGCAAGTTAATGTCAGTGTTCCAGTTGTTACTTGCATTTTCAATTTTTTAAATAAATTAGCCACCTACTGAAAAGTTCCCTGAAAACTTCATGCTTTCTCTCGTACTGACCATCTCCAACCCAACAATTCTTAAATGGTGTTACATGACCTGAAAATGATACATAGATGGTGATGATGCACCAGTAATACAAAAATTAACTTAAAGTGTACTGTAAGACTATTAAATCACCGTTGTTACTGATTCAAATAATAGGTACACACTTGTATTTTAAATGCATTTGCCATGTGCAGATGTATGGGAGATTATAACTCTGGCAGGTAGTAGTTTTTTGTATAAAAGTACCAAGTTGAATATTTTTTACATTATTTCATTATTTGATATGTGCAAAAAAAAGTGCCTTGGGATAATTCTGAATACATATAACAAACAAACAAACAAACAAAAAAAAAGCAGCAGCAAAAAGGATGTCAGGGTGGTGATGGTACGGGTGCACTTACTGAAAAAATACGGCATTTCCTGAAACAAAGGAGTTGCATTTGACTTACAGACCTATCATCTATGAATCAAAAGGTGCTGCTGCTACATGTGAGGTGGAAAATTTAAAGATAAAATACCTGTACGATGAAGTATATCAGTGATTTTTCCTTTTTAGTCAGCTCAGTAACCCAAGCACTAAATCCTTGCCCGGAGGAGGTACATGAGAAAACATAAGCTAAGTTTGAAAATTAGCCAATGAGTCCTCAACCAAATTGCCTTTGGCACGCTCCCAGAGAGGTGACCTCTGCAGTAAGTCCCTGTTCCCAGCTCTGCCTGGAGTGACACTTACAGTGACACCCTGGCTTTCATGTGGCTCTGTGGCTCCTGACTGGCCAAGGCGCTGAGCAACCTGAAGTGACTTTGAAGTTGTCCTGCTTTATGCACAAGTAGAACAAGATGACCTCCAGTGTGCTCTTTCAACATAAATTATTCTGTCACTCTTGAGTGTAATTTAATTTAATTAAAGCTTTGTGTAACTAAACTGAAACAGAACTAGTCATGAATTATTGTGTGAAATGCAATGGATTTGTTTCCAGTGGAAAAAATTCCAATGCTGCTTTTTACATTTTGCTATGTCCCTTTTCCTCAGTCCATCATTTTGGTAACGATAATAGCAAACTAGTAGATAGGTTTCTCATCTCTCAGGACTCATTTCAGCTCACTTCCCAAATCTGAAAAAAAATACTTATGGACAAGTCATGTAAACCCGTTCCTTCCAACAGCTTATACTGAATATATTTAGAGGGAACATAGAAGTATTACTTTTCAATAATGTAAATTAATATTTTATGTCCTTTTCAATTTATCTGAGTATATAAAATTTTCAATTTTTATGATTTATATGCAAAGCTAATTACAATCCATTGTCAAGACAGCTTTAAAAATCAATGTAAAAAATAAGTTATACATAAATGAAAGAGAAGCAAAAAGTGCAGCACAAGCTATTACACATATAATGAAAATGGATTTATTGCTCAAGTCTTATTACCTTCTATTATTAAACCATGAAGAAGGTCCCTTAAGTTTAATCCAAACTGGAAAAGACACATTCACATATACATATATATCATATTCCAGGCAAATACATATTAAATGAACATTGTGACAATTAAAACTCCCAGAAGAAAAATAAAAATTATTATTCCCACATCTCTGACGTTAGTTTGATGTATCCATCAATAAATTATAAAATGTGTACTTTAATAAGTTCATAAAATGTGGGACAGCCAGGAATTACAGTTTTTTTAGCACTGAAACATGCACATATAAAATCAATGCTAGATTTGTATTAGTCTAGCACATTTCTTTGGTTCAAAGAAAGCCACTCAAAAATCCCAAGATGCACAGTCCCAGTGAAATAACTGGTCACCAAACCTGCAAAGTTACGGTTTATAGCTGTATATATGCAGATTTCTGGAGCTTTGCACCTGCGTATTGAAGTGATTGCACATAATTAGCAATGTGATTATCAAATATGTTTTCACATACCGCATATAATTAGACTTACAGAAACACACTACATTTAGAATATTTTAATGTAGATAAACTTTGGGGGCAAAAATGAAGTGTTATTAACGAAATGCAAATTGTTTAACCTCTACTGTGCTAACTTCTGTTTCTCCTGTATCTTTCTGTTGGCAGAGGGATTCCCAGCCGTGCCAGCTTACTGCAGCTTGAGGTAAGAGCCAGTGGGATGGGTTCCACAGGTTTTTTCACCCCTTACCTGTGCTGCTGGAGCAGCGATGTGCGGTTCCAGACTATGGGACAATGAAGACTCAAGGAGGATGAAAAAGAAGGCAACAAGATTTATACCGATGTTTGCTATCTTGACGTAGAACTCTTTTTAATACCTTTGTCACCAAAATAAAATGATCATGCATATGGATGCTTGGCTAACTTCTAAGATTATACACCAATATATATGGTAAATATATAAGTAATATTTCATTGTAAATTAATGAAAAAATATATTTATCCCTTAGTTTGTGATAAAACTAGGTTTCTGACTGGAAAACTTGGCTTTGTTTCTGTTTTCCAGTATTCCTTGATCATAACTTCCTAGACCAACTGAAGTTAAATCAGACATATGCCTTCTGTACCAGTTATTTACATTTGTTGATCTGCTGTTTATACTATAATTCTGAGAACTAACTCTGACAGTTATAAACAATTTATTATATTTTAATAGGCAGATACACTTAGGCCTCCTGAAAGGATTATGATTAAATAATAGGTCTACTGTATGATACTAAGAGAAGAAAAATAAGATCTTGCCTACTGGAGGACTGGAGGTCGCAGAAAACTTTTCCAAAGGAGTCTTTCTAAAAGTCCTTCTAAAGAAAGCGTAAGCTCCCGTCTTCTCCATTTTTTTTTTTTTTTTTTTTTTTGCTATAAATCTGTGGTTCTCAAACATTTTCTTAAAGGAATGCAATTCTAAAATCTCTGGACAACTTTTATCCCACTATTTTTTAACAGTTGGGAGAGAGGATGGCAATTACATTAAAAAGCATCTGTATTTAAATAAAACGGCTTTACAGCACATGAATTTTTACGTTATAATCATAAACATCAATTTAAAATGTTTCAGTGCCTGCTAGCTCCCAGTTGTGCTTGCACATAGCCATGGACAAGTGTAATTGTTTAATAGATCAAATTCTGATATTTCACTCACCATCAGTGATCTGCAGGCCTCAATGTGTCTATGCTGCTGTAGGCTACTTTTGTGTTCTCTTACCAGCATAACTCATATTCTATTTTAGCTTTTCCTTTTGCCAGAAAATTATATGCAATGCTAACTGTTTGTATGTACATGCATCTCCTCACTGAAACACTTCGGCTTCAGGTGCCCATAGACCCCTGGTCCAAACGAGCTGTTTTGACCTACCTGTATTTTGATCTCCTGTTCTGCCAGCCTGAGAATTATTCCCTCGATTTTTGCCATTTTTAATCTGAAATAACACTTCAACAATCTTCACATCAACTCTCCCTCTGAATTTACAGTTTTCATCTCTAACCTATCTGTGTTGAATGATTTTTCTTCCCTCTGGTATTTTTTACCTAGTCTTTGGTCTGTCTCAGGCAGACTGCAGAGCCAACAGATCCTTCCCTATTATGTAACGTTAAGGGCTTGAGGAACTATTCATGTCTTTACATTTCTTGCCACAATTTGCTGTTGTAGGTTAAAATTTAAAATTCGCAGTTCTTCTGGTAACTAGTCCTCCCAGCATACTTCAACCGAAGATCATAAAATGCAATAAGTTAGTGCTGGAGACAGGTGTCTCAAATCAAGACTTCAAACTGAGCATGAGTGTATAACCTGCCACCTACAGTACTAATAACTTTTCTGCACTGTAAGTTTTGTAGGTTGGCCAGATTTAAGATAACAGGGGACATTCCGCTCTAGCCCCAGCTCTGAGGTAACTTATGTCTCTTCATAATTAAACCTGAATTAATCTCAAAATTTTGGGGAGTCCAGCTAAACTTTTAACTGATAATAGAAGCAGTATTTCAGTGACCTTGATAGGACAAATTAGAGAATTAGGTATTACCATTCATACATTTTATGAATATACACACACACACACACATACACACACACACAAACCAACAATAAAATCAAATCTTTGTCTTACGGAAGAATCACTGATCACATGCCTTCGAGTTATTAGAATGAACCTAGAAGAAAAATGAAGTTATTGGGAAAAAGCTTACTTTTTGTGTACTTTCTGAAGACTATGCAACCCTTCTGTGAATCTGTTTATCTGACAGAACACTGAGAATTGGACCTAGAGAAAAACAGAAGTTCTAAGTAAAAATGGGTATACATTGTTTACTTCTTGGAAACTATCCCGATTCTAAAATACTTCTTCGTGATGAGCAGCACTGTTGAAATAATGCCTCCTCCAAGTGTGTAGTGTTTGCAGAATTTTGTTGGTGAGTAAGCAAATCGCTTGCAAAGGAGATACCAAGGAAAAAATAGTGAAGTGGTATGCCAGCCGGACCAAAGAGGGACTAGTAACTCAGGTGCTTATAGAACTAGAGGTGAATAAGAAAGAGTTAAAAAAAATCCCCAAGCAAGAGTTGGATTCCTTCTTAGAAAGGTCTGAATCGGTCTAAAAGCTCCTGGAGCAGCACATAAACAACGTGTGGTTCGTGAATTCAAACTTCAAAGCATCCAGGTCAGCTTGCTGAAATAAATCCAAGAAAGGTCTAGTAAGAAGTAGTGGCAACCCAGAAGACGATAACAGTTCAGAACTTGCTATGATTTTCAGTAAAGAGGTGGAGGTCAGTTATAAAAGAAAGGTTCAGACTTGCAGACAGCTGTGAAAGCCAGATAGAGGTGCTGAGTTGAGCCTGATCTACTGCTTGCAATGCTTTTCTCCATGTTCCACCCGTATCCCACAAAGATCAGATGAAAGAGATGAAAGAAATAAATTTTCCATCTTGGAGAGGAAGACTTTTTATTGTTGCTATTGGAGCTTTTTGTTGTTGTTGTTGTTGTTGTTGTTGTTTTTTTGTTGTTTAATTTTGTTTGTTTGTTTGTTTTACATCACATCCCAAACGCTAAAAGATGAACAAAAAAGAAGGCTGGGGGGAAAGTCTAGTAGATCAATTCTAACATTACTTCAGATTTATTTCTCACAAGACTCTAAAGTTTTAAACTTCATACAAAGCTGGGATGCAGATTTGGATCAAGTTAGACCATAATTATCCATAGTAAATTTAAAAGTCAATCCTGAAGGAAAAGACGAGATATGCCCTGAACAACTTTGCAAACCTTAGTAGTTTGGCTTCTAGACAAAAGCAGAAGTGCTCAAGATAAACTGATAATGGGTAAGTTATGTTTGATGGGGACTGGCAGATTAACATCACCTGAAATTAAGCAAAAGGTTTTTGTGTGGTCATAGGAGGAAGAAAATATTGCTATGATGTGTATCACCAGGTGGCAGTGTTACACAGTCTTGCAACTCCCATACTCCATGAGAAATTTTGGGGTCTTGGGAGGAATACTAATAGGAATATTTGTAATTTTTTGTTAGGCAGAAGGAAGTTTCAGAAGAGACAGGTCTCTCTCTGCACCGATTGCCTGGATCAGGGTTAGTTCTTGGGATGAAGTTGCAATCTGGGAACTTAGGTGTTGACTCGGACATCATAGTCTTTAAAAAGGGAAATGTATTGGATGCTGTTAGGCTGCTCTTTACTGGGAAAAACAAAATATATGCAAATATAATAGAGATGTCCTTCACGTGATTGACAGTGACTGAGCCTGTAGCACTTCTACTTGTACCTGAATCTGGAAAAATATAAGCAGATGTGGTACAGATTAAATGCCTTTGATCTGTAATAAGACCACAAAAGCTGCTCTATACTTTAGAGTTTGCATCATAAATATTGTGGGATTCAAAGGGCTGAAGACTGCAAGGAATGTGTGTAAGTAGGTCTAGGTTTTTCTCTTCACAGGACAGAAATGGGAGAGCAATTTTCTGTGTCTATCCTACTAAATGATGTCTTTGTGTTGCAAATTCCAGTTGTTGTGAAGAGCGTACACAAACAACCCTATATTTAGTTTCTTTGGGGTTACAGAAAAAAAAAACACCCTGCATTTCATACTCTTTGCCTTCTCCCTTTGCTGCAGGACCAGCATTTACTGCTAGTCATTTGATATTGCAGCCTCAAATAGCTGGAATACTTGTAATTTCACTCAAGTAGCTTCCCACTCACCAGCTCTTATCTGGCCTTATCGTGAAGCTGCACACATCTTGAATGGCAACATCAGCTGGAGGCTATTTGTTAGCCAATTTGCAGCCAGTGGTCACACTTCACATCATCCTTGCTACAGTTCTGATTACAGCTGGATACCGGCAAGGCTCACCATTGCTTGTCCCTGGTGGCCATCCTGTTCTCTAGGCAGCAAACTCCAGTAAGCCCCATACATAGTCCTGCATGCCAGAGATTTTCTGTGCTAACAAACATGCTGGAGCTTCGACCTGAGTTTTGTAATGCTTGGCTATGCCACCATGCAAAAGGCAAGAGAGAACGCAGTTTTTCCTTCCTTAAATTAAGAACTGCAAATGCTCTTGTGGTGGAGTCTACATTAGTAAATTAAACATGCTCAGGAACTTTCTTGGATGCTGAGGCCATGTACTATGACATGGCCTGACTTGCATTGATGCTCTTGGTGACTGAATGCTGGTTGGAAATGTTTTCTGGAATGGTTTGACTCCCGGACGACATCCAGGGGTTGTTTGGGAGAGTGCTAATTAATACGTGCCAAAACCTGTTTTTTTTTCTCATTCTTTACTCTGCTAAATAACCATGTTGCAATGCCCAGGAATGATCCCAGGTGCTGTTTCACCTGCTGCTACGGTTGCCCACTGTGAATCTAGGGATGGGCTGTAGCGGTGCAAGAGTAAAAGATAACTATACCTACTTGGTAGAAAGGAGGTCTACCAATATACAGCCAAGCTTTGGCATTGATCTAATAAATCGAACTCAAAATTTTCAGAAATGTTCCTTTTTTTTTTTTCTGGGAAACTATCTTCCCAACAATTCTAACTATATATACTTATATAATAATATTTCTATGAGCAGTTGCATGTTTTTAAACAAAAGAGAAATGAGTACAATGCTGGATGTTCCAGTTGTCCTAGGTCAGTGCCTTACACAGGTGGAATTATCAATATTCAGAGCAGAATACAGCTGCTCATTTCTCATTTCTCTCATGAGGAAAACAGGCAGCAGTGTGTAAAGAATGACTTTCAGAGGTGTTTGCATATGGACTGGCACACATAAAACATTTAGGACTATGAAGCATTAGCATAGTATAGATATTAAAGGAATAGTGAACTGATACTATGTCACACCCAGGACATTGTATGAAAATAACTGAAGAACATTATTTTAACTCACATCTTTGCAGTAGGATCTCTGCTAGACTGAAAACATTGCTTCTTTGCTGTCTATGTTCTGACTAAAAGAAATAAAAAGGGGTCATAAGTTTAAGAAAGTTATTACCTACATAAAAAGAACAGCAAGCATGAGAAGTAAAAATTAACGTGTCATGATGAGTTGCAAGAATTACAAGATGGTGGGCCGGTGACAGTATAATGCATAAATTATTTTAAAAGGAAGAATACAGCATTTAATGTGCCATTGAAATAGAAGGTTCAGTAACTGCAAAGAATAAAATTTAATCTGACAAAAAATGAGGGAGGTTTATGCTATAAACTTTGGAACAAATTAATCCCAAAGAGATGAATGAAGTTAACATGAGCCTATTAATTTAGCTATTATGGTTTTACAGTTTGCATCCTTGTGACAAGGGAGAGACCTGGGACTTGCTACACAATGAAAAATTGGTTTATGGGAAATCTCAACTGGCTACAAGTGTTGAAACAGCTCAGGTCAGGCAGTGAAAAATAATTTAAAGAAACCAATGTGATGTAAATGTCACTTCAATTTTGCATTAATAGATCTATTAGATGTTAACCTTGTCAGACAGGTAATTGCAGAATGAAATCATACTTTTGTACCTTTGCTTCATAATATCATTTTCTTAGTCATGCATTTTGTACAAACTTTGACGTTGGCACTGACACTGTTTCACATGCGCATTGGTTCAGACTGGCAAATGTTATATTGGCTTCTAAAATAAATGGTAAGCATACCAATTTTTATTTTTAGCAACCCAGAAAATCTGCTGAGTGTCACCTGGGAAGTGCCAAGCAGAAGAGGCATACTGTGTTGGAATTTTCATACAATTTTGTGTGCATATTTTCACGTGTCAGCACTTCTCTGGTAGAAATGACAGTAGAGCTTGCATGCTGTTTGTAACAGGTGTTTTTTTTTCAGGCGCTCTACCTGAAATTGCTATGAGGAATAGATCACTTCAGGATTCTTTTATATGAATACTTGGTGAACTCTGAGCTATACTCTGACAGCACAGAGTCTTGGAGAATTATTATGTAAGAAATAAGAGAATCCTAAATCTTACTTGTAATTGTTTTGTTTTGAAAGCCACAGAAACTTTATTCACTTTGTAAGAGTACCTGAGAACTAGCTTGTAACTAACTTTTGGTTTTCCTTATAGTTAAACTCTCACTGGAGACTTACAGATGAGTCATATTTTAAAGGAAAAAATGTTGGGACTGAACAGTAAATGCAGTTTTTAGGGCTTTGTTTTGAACTCAGTCATGTTCCCATTAAATCCATGGAAACATGACTAGGTTCAAAACGACCCCTTTCATTGCTTCCTTGAGGCTGATGAGCTACAGCCACTGACTTCTAAAGAACCTAAATAATTATAGTAAATCTTAATCCCACAGGTCCTTGCACTGTAACACGTACATCTCTAAGGAGAACAGAAAATGCTACCAGATAGAAACACTACATTCTCTCTGTAGGGATACTTAGCATCTGCTGAGTGCGATGCCACGCAGGCACCTTCTAGAGACCCCGACTGCTCCTCAAACTGGGGCCACCTTCAGCAGCGCTGCCAGTATGGCTTACGGTGTAACGGGACATGCCACATGCGGTTGTGAAGAAATGCGTGGTGGCTGGACGTTCTGTGGGTTGCAGCTCTACATCGAGTGTGGTCTGCAAAACATCATTAGGAACATTAACATTCATAAGTAAAAGGCTGTCTTTGAGAGCTGCATAAGCACATTCATTCGACTTTTTGCCAGTTTCAGAAATATGACAGTTTTTTAAAAGTCAAGGTTTTCATCTAGACCTCATTACAAGTGTTCTTACTTCTGCACATCCTTTCTATCCAATAAAAATATATCTATACATATGGAGTTTTGCCGGTCTTCACAAATCAGTAACTGTCATGTGCAAGGTTAAATAAATAAGAATTTTAAATGTAACTGTAATTCACAATTTCTCTGTTTAGTAAATTTACCTTTTCATGGAGATGAAGGTACTATGTCAACGATCTGGTATTTAATAAGAAAATCTTAAACTGCAATAGCACTTCTATATCTTACTAAAAGCACTATGATAGATACCTGTCTAAATCCTTTAGCAGTGCTTTTATTCCAAATATAAATCTACCAACACAAGCCATACTAGTGCTATGCTGTTACAGAAACAAGGCTATATTTAATGTTGCTTCTCTGTTTTGATGTTTGCTTGTTAGGTAACGAGGAGGCTAAAGGTGAGAACAAAATGCTGCTGTACCTTACATTTATAAATGTTCACCTATCTGTGGGATAGGCTTCCTATCATCCAGTAAAAGAGAAAGATTAAAAGGCAGCCTCATTACACCTGTGCTTAGGAGTCTTAGGTTGTACAGGGGTGAATTTCACCAGATAATCTGTGGTGTTCTCTACAAAATTTTACTGTAGATAGGAGTGAATCTCACGATGTCTTGGCAAGATCCAAGGACTTTTCTCAGCATAACACCTTAAGTGTTGTGGGATCCTGGCAATGCGTATGCATGTGTGATATGTTCATATGTTTGAAGTCAAATGATGGATGCTATTGTTCTTGCAGTAGCAACTTTTTGAACACCCTACAACTTCCAGAGTTTTATCTCCTTTAATTTAGGCTGTATTCTGGCAAAAATTTGCCTTTTTTTTTTTTTTTTTTTTTTTTTTTTTTTTTTGTTTTTTTTAATGGGAACTCTTTTTTTTTTTTTTTTTTTTTGCATTTTTTAATAGGAACTGATATTCTCTTTCCAGAGACCAAATACTCTTGCTTTCTGTATAAAATCTTCATCTTAAAATACATAGGTTTAACATTTTTTTATAGTTTTAAAGTTAAATAGTCCCATGGGCATGTGCTGCTCTGTTGTTAAGGTCTTCCAGAGGTGAAGTTGTTTTCAGAGTTGAGGAACAAAGTTGCTTTAGCACTGCCAGGTATCTAATGAATCCCTCAGTAAATAAAGACATTCTCTAATTAAATAACTTAGATGAGCAATCAGCTCTAACATGAAATGCTTTGCATGTTAATACATTATAATCCAGGAGCTGTATGAGGCTTGTATTTGGATATGAAGTGCTTGTAACAGACTTTTAAAAATACGGAGACCTCACTGCAGACAAAACAGTGGGTTTTTTTTTGGCAAAGCACCTCTCAGTTAGGTGTGACATGTAAGCTAGAGATTTTAACAGCTATTAAAAAAAAATCATTCTCAATAGGGAAAAAAATGCAGTTTCAAACTGATGACTTCCACAAGGATGGGATTGGAATGAAAAACACGTTTCCGACTTTCATAAAACAGCTGTTGAGAAATAGATACTAGTGCCCTGCGGAGGCGAAGCTCAGCCTTTGGGACTTTGTGCTTTCGAGGCTTCCAGCGACCCCAAAGACCGACAGTGCTGCAGGCCATTTAATCCACATTTAAGTCGTTAATCTGTTCAGTCATCGGCGCCACCCGAACTAACTGTAAGAAATATTTAAGCACCGGGGGCTGCAAACGCCAGGCCCCCCTCCCCAGCCCCAGCCCCGGGGATTCAGGAGCCCAAAGCCCCCCGGACGCTCGCGGCGCTCACCCCGCTCCCGCCGGGAGCCGCACGCCGGCGGGCGGCTGCAGGAGCCCTGCTCACCTGGCGGAGCCCCCTTTTCCACCTCATTGGCTGCCTTCCGCCCCGCTCTCGCCGCCTCATTGGCTGGCCCCGCCGCCCCCCGGCGCGCTATTGGTCTCCGCCTGGTACCTGGAGGGGAGCGAAGCGCCGCTCCCACCT
>VXAA01003127.1:507038-530268 GCA_013399115.1 Anseranas semipalmata
CGGCGGGTGCGGTTCGACATGCGGGGCCGCGACGTGATCGTCTTCCTGCACATCCAGAAGACGGGCGGCACCACCTTCGGGCGGCACCTGGTGCGCAACATCCGCCTGGAGCAGCCCTGCTACTGCCGCGCCGGGCAGAAGAAGTGCGCCTGCCACCGCCCGGGCGGCGACAAGGACACCTGGCTCTTCTCCCGCTTCTCCACCGGCTGGAGCTGCGGGCTGCACGCCGACTGGACCGAGCTCACCAGCTGCGTGCCCGCCGCCATGGAGCGCCGCGGCTGCGCCGGCAACCGCACCCTCAGGTCAGTGCCGGGCGGCGGGGGGACGGGTCCGTGCTGCGCGCCCACCGCTTGCTGCCTGTGCAAGCCGGAGGGCGGGGAAGCTGTGTGCCAGGCTGAATGCAGCGAGCACGCCGCCAGCAAGCATCGCCGAGCTGGTGTTCCGTGGGTTACCCGGTGGCGGGGGCCGGAGACTTCTGGATTTTGTGTGCGTGCTGCCTCTCCTCGTGCTAGCTTGTGTCGAGCTTGGGTCGGGTCTTGCGGGAAGTCTTTTCTGTTCTAAAACGGAAAAGTTGTCAAACGGTAGTCTCTCTGCGTGCAGGATAGCTCTAGGTGACTCAGTAAGTTTTGGGCTTTGTTCTGATTTATTACCATTAACTCACACTTCCAGACTAGCACAGGTCCTATCTTTATTGGTATGATAGTTCTTGAACGTGTGCGGTAACAAGCTAACAGATGAATTCTCTCTTAAACTTTAAGACTGTAATGATTATAATTTCAATTTATGTAAAATACATAAGAAAAAAATCTTTCTTTTTTTTTTTTTAAGTTGTATAGCTTTCCAGATAACATAACATTCTTTCATTTTACTACCCGTCTTAGCTTTGAGTCTGCAGACTTTAAATTTTTAGTAGGACCACTAACACGTTATGTTTTGGGTCTTGTAAAAGCATGTGTAGTCCGTGACACACACAGACCCATTTTCACTGGTCCTATTCATCAAGAAGATAGTTGGTGGTGGTTGTTGTTGTTGTTGAACAATTGGAAGATTATTTGATGTCAACATCAAAGACGATAAGGGGCCTTCCCATACCACAAAGCTACACGTTTGGCGTGATTTCAGTCAAGATAATGGAATGTTGATTGCTGGGGACTCGGACTGCACTTGCAGAATACTGTTAAGGCAATTCATACAATTTTATGAAAGATGTTCAGCTGAGGATAAAATGCATGTTTTCATGTGCTGGTGGGAGAGAAATGCTGTGAATGTCTTTGAGGACAAAATAACTTGGTAGCAACTGTACAGCTTCAAGGAATATTCAGTAAAAATGGTAATTTATACTAGGTAGAGGAGGAGGAAGAATAATACAGAAATGTGTGTGAATACATAATCTGCCCCTGGCATCTTCTTTTCCTTTGTCATGAAGAGTACTAGTAAGTAAATAGCCAAGTGTTAAATTCGATGGCAAAGATTGCAAATGGGCAATAAAACTGGAGTAGTGGTTTTGATACTTTTAGATAGAAAACATGATTATATTAAGTCAATTTAAAACTTTGAGTTGAATTACAAAGCAGGCCATGGTGATTATTCAATTATTTTGATTGAAGAAAAAGATGAGTAGTGACGCTTCAACAGTTATAGGTGAAGTGTTTTCTTATTTTTTTGTTTGTTTGTTTAGTTAGGGAATGCTTTGGTTATTTTGGCGTTTTACTTGGGCTTTCCGGATTTGTCCTCACAAAAGTGAGGGAAGTGCTGTGAATAATTATTTGTTGTATCATTCCAGTACTTACTCCTTGTTGTATTATATGCTGTTCTGGGCAGACACCTTTTTCTTTTTACCTTTGCTTTTTCTTTATAGTCATGTAGCTTGACTTCAATTTTTTTTCAAGGAGTTTTAAAATGAACTATCGAATAACCCTGAAGTATGGAGTGGCTCTGCTGTGAATGTCTTTGCTCCTGGTTAAGTTGGAATCAAACCTAAAATGCTTTGCTGGAGGACTGTACTATTAGAGGCATGCATCTAGGTCTTTTTTTAAGGTATGAACTGAAAATTGAGCATGAAGTGACTGTGTACCTAAAATAAGCAAGAAACTAGCATATGAGCCTAAAGTAGAGCATACTGATTCTTTTTTTAGTCATCATTTAAAGCTTCTGAATGTATTTGAGGCATTGGACTTCTTTGAATAGTTTCACTTTTCTCTTCAACCTTCCAGCTGTGGAGCCAGGAAATTAGGCTAAAATGGTTAAATATATGACACTGGATTTTCTTTGTGGCTGGGAGGTCAACAGGACAAACCATATGATGAATTTGGTACCCAGGCGTTTGATCTCTTGTGTAATATATTTGATGCAGTGAGGATGACAAGCATATTTCTAATTTTTTCTTCACATCCAGGTGTTAATATAATCTGTTCTTTCAGATCTCAATATGTGTAACCTTTCTTTAACCACAAAGAAAGGGTAAGCAATTTAGAGCATAAATCTCTGCATTCTGAAAACTTGCTTCTTAGAGTGTTGGTGATAGTGTAACATAAGTAAAGATTAAACAAGCAAGAGCCTCGTTTAATCTTGTTTAGTATTCTCAAGTATTTTATTTACTGTTTTGTTATGTGTACGTTAGATAAAGTCCTAACTTCTAACACAGGTCTTTGGAAGAGTCCATGGAGAAACTGTAAGGGAGGGAATGGAGGATGGCCCTAGGGGTTTCAGGGAGTGCGTGAAGCCCTACCTCACCCTGGATTCCTTGTCTTTCACGAGCAGTGTGTTTACAGATATCTTACATCTGAAATCTCAGCGGGGCACTGCGGAGACTTTATCTTGGCTTTTCCCGGTTGTGGTGTTTGAGTTTTGAAATCTTGTATCCCAAGAAGGGTAGCAGTTGCCACTGTTGCGGGGCAGAAGTTGCTACTGTGGCCCAGCAACTTGAACTCTTCAAGCCCAAGCACCAACTCTAATTTTGGTGTCTCTGGACCTTTACCTCTGTGTGACTTGATGTGAAATGTCCTGTGTCCAGCCTATGTACTTCAGCGTGAAAAGTTGTTTGTGTATTGGATGCTGTTGTGAGGTTTAAAAATCTTTAGTGAACTATCTTCTTTAAATTGAGAATCAAAGCTATTCTTTTGAAAGACATTACTTGTTTAAAAAAAAAAAAAAAGCACTGCTCAACTTTAATTTCTTCAAACATTTGCATATGTTTTAATTTGCAGGATGTGAGATGTTCTGCTGAAATACCTGCTTAAGTGTTTATAGAATAGGGCTGTTTGTTTCTAATACTAATGTGTAGCTGTCACTTTTACAGGATATTGAGAAGAGTATGCAGTTCATACAGTTTTAAATTAAATTCTTATTAATGTAGTTTTCAGCTCAATGTTGCAAATAATATAATTAGAGCATTGTGACTTCTCTCATGAGTATGCAGTTAGGTTCACATGGAAGTTCTTACATCAGTAGCACAGCACCCCATACCTTTCACAGGAGATTTGTTGCTATACCCTGTGCCTGCAATTTGGGTTATTTTCTGTGCTTTACAAAAATGGCTGTTGGAGTAGCAAGTAACTGTGATTGGTGCACAATCTTTTTTTTTTTTTTTTTTTAAGGAACAGTATTTTATTTCCTTATGTATTTGCTCTGCCCTCTCTGTCATCAAAGTTGATGATGCTTGTGTTTAGTTCTACCTTGTGAACTTGGCTTTCCTTCAGAGGTTATGGAGCCTTAGCCAACACTTTGAGGAAGAGAAGACAAATGTTGTTAAACTGGGATGCCATAGAAGAGTTGGACTCAAGTCTGAGCAAGTGCCATTAGGCTGCAGTGAGGAGAAGTGAGGAGAAACAGAATAATACAGCCAGTCCTTTGGAAGGTCTAAGACATGTCTGAGACCTAATGAATTTTCTTCTGGAGGGGCAGTTCTTCCTTTCAATGATTACAAAGGGAGACTGGAATGATTGGTTTGGACTTGATGCTTAAAACTCAAAGAGAAGTATTCCACATCTCATGTGGCAGACACGTGGTCCAAACTGATGATCTGCCTCTCAAGTTACCAGGTAAAACTTGGTGTATGACACAGGGCTTGCTTTACCTCCGTGCTTTATATATGAGGGATTAGAAGGGGACCTTAGAAGTTCTTATCAAGGCACATTTTCTCCCTTCCTGGTGTCTGTAATATCATTACTAATTATTCATTATTATTTATTACTAGTTTAATTAAACTAGGAAGGTAATCTTTTAAACTGCACGCTTGAAAGAACACTTCATGGAAACTGTTGTCTAATTTTCTTATATGAAACAGTGAAATTAGTAAAATTCTGTAAACCACATGAGCTTTATTATCAGTGCAGTGTAGTCTTCTAAAGTATTGATTTTCATTAATTCATGTCTATTATACTTTCCAGTTCTTCATGTCTGTTTAACTTGCTGTGTGCTGTTACTCTATGGAAGCATAAATCAGCAGTAAACCCACGAGTCACAGAATTGGGAGAGTTAAATAGAAATTAGCAGATTTCTTTTTCCTCTCATGCTGTCCTGTTGAGGTTTTTTAAAGCCCTAGCAATAAGAGAGCATAAGATGGACTCTTTTCTTTGCAGCCATGGTAACTGTGATCATCACAAACGCGTAAGAAGAGTGCTAATTGAAAATTAAGACTATGCTGAAGGTAATGAGGAGAAGAGAACAAAAAGCCACAAGTGTTTAAACTGAAAAAAGTACAAATTCTCTATCACATCTTAGTATCTTCTACTGGAATGAATGTTAAAGCCAGTAACTCCCCCCCTCCCCCCCTTAAATTTAGGGAACAACAAGGATTAAGCAATTTCTTGAGATCCTGCTACTGACAGTCCCACATTGTGTTTTTTCTTTCTTTTTTGTTTTAATTGCCTCCATTGTTGGTCACTTCAGAAGAACCTTTGGTAATACCTTCTAGGGTTTCCAAGTCCTTACAGTTGGAAAGTGGTATTGTCTTCCCTCCAGTGCTTAATGTGAATCTTTTTTGAGGAACATGGCGAATGAATTGATCCCTTGCTCTTCATTTGCCTGCTAGGTACTTTGGTTCTTAGGAAGTCCTCTTTCAACATTCCCCTCTTAAAAAAATAACAAAATCCAGCTCATTCTGTATTTCTTGTAGGTTGTTCTTATTGTTCCTCTTCTTTGGATTTATGTCAGTTGTTTTCTTGAAATGTGATGCTTCAGTGGGGGTACAATATTTCGTCTATATATGTTCTACAAAGTGGAGCAGAAAAGATTACTTCATTTATTCTGAAAGTTATACTGTTGGTTGTACATTTCAGTGGTGTTTGCTCATTTTGCAGTTGCCTGACATTGACTGTTCAGCTTGGGATTTAGATACTATTTATTTTCTTAGACTAGTACTTATATTTCCCATTGTCTTTTTTATACAACTCATTATTTCTGTTTAAGTATAGAGCTTTGTGCTCATCCCCATTCGATTTTATTCCTCTTCTGCCAGTTTCTAATTTGCAAAATTGATTTGAATTTTAATTTTGTCCTTCCTAGCTTTATATCATTGACATATTTAATAAATGTGTTCTGTATTCAGCACCCATGCAAACATTGCATAGAATTAAATCCCATTGTAATAATCTTTTGTTTGATATAACTCTGGGAACTGCTTTCCAGGGAGTTCTGCCCCTGCCACATTATTATTGTTGTTATTTTGCTAGACAGTTTTTCTAGCTTATGGCACTAATTGGGACTGTTGTGTAGTAATGCTATTTTTTAAAGGCATTTCCTTCTTCCTCTTTGAAGTCGATTACTGTATCTTTAGAAGGAAATTAAACTGATTTGATCCAGCTTGACTGAGACTATAATGCTGCCTGGTAATCTTTCCTTCCATGTGTTTTAAGATCCTTGTTTTAGAAATCGTGGCCACTGGAGTTAAGCTGAGCGTGCTGTTGTTGCCAGCTTCCTTTTAAAAGGGAGACGCTGTTTGCCCTTTCTCAGTCTTCTGATCCTTCATGTGTCCTTCCTAAGCTTCTCTGGCAACCTTAGTTCTCTGATTGGTTCAGGCCACTTGATCAGCAGTCTGGGCTATGGAATTTTTTTTATTCCCCCAAGCTCAGTTTATTTCTAGGTGTGTAACTTATGTACTCTCTAACCTGTTCTATTTTAAAATTTTCTTCCCTCTGTTGGAATGAGATGCTTTCACCTGTGTTTTTTTTTTTTTTAAGTGGGTCTGGTGCTAATAAGACACTGAACTCTTCCCTCTTACATAAAGAAAGTGTTCAAAACGTTCAGCCATTACTTGCTCGACCTGACTGTAGAATATATTCCTAGAATATTATACTTTGCTGTGTACTTATTTTACTTTTCTTTCTCCCTTCTAACTCTTGCTCCGACTTAAGCGTAAATATATTTTATATCATAATTTTTTTATCATATTCTCTTTGCAAGTCTGGTTTTGTTTCTGATTCCTTCTTGCGCTTACAGGCACAATGTGGTCGAGCTTGCTTTCTTTGCACTACTGTTGATTGTACTTGTAACTTCTTATTGTTTGAATAAGTAGCAACTCCCCCCAACTTTTGCACTATACTTCTCTCCTGTGAGATGACTACCCTCCAACCCAACTTCAGGAGCAGCAGACAAATGATTGATGGCAACAGAGCTTTCCAGTGTTGCGGTTGTTGCAGCTCTGGAAAACTTTTGACCCAAAGTCTTGTCTTGAGGCTATTGAAGCCGTTGCAGTAAGCCTCAGCAGGCTGCCTTGTGTGGGGACTACAAAAATGACTAGAATTCATGTTTTCTGCTAACTGCTAATGTTGATGAAACAATGGCCAGCACTAGTTTGGTTGGGAATTGATTGTTCTTATTCACCCATCATTGTAATTTACAGATAAACTTATGAAACTTATTCCGTAAACTTTGAGACAGGGAGATGCATGTTATGAACGTGCTCACAGTGATTTACCCAAGTGAATTTTCTTACTCCTTTCATGCAGACCTTGCTGCCTCTTTCTTTTTTTTTTTTTTTAATCTAGTTTATTATATCATATTTGAGTGGGGTTTTTGGCTTCTTCTGGTATTTCATCCTGAAAAATATGTTAATAAGCTTTTTCTTTGAAATGAAGGAGGTATTCTCTTCTTTGTGCAGGAGCCAGGCAGAGAATAGGATATTGATAAAAACCCAATTCTTGCACAGTTCTAGGTGTACGTGTTGGTTTGAGGTGGAATGGGAAAAGTTTCTGTGTAATGCCATTATGCTGATAGAAGTTAAATCTGTAGACACAGCCAGTGGCAGCAATAGGGATAAAAATCATAAACTTATTCTGATTTTTGAGACCCCTGGGGAGTGGGGGTAAGGGGAATCTCTGCCAGCTCGGCTCCGCTGATCAACATCAGATCAGCGAAAAGGGTAGAGAACCGATTGAACCGGATGGCTTTCACCTCAGGTGTGCAGGCAGTTGTCATGTTGCCCTCTAAGTCAGTAAGAGTAAAGCATTTCCTCTTGGAGGTGGTGCAGCAATGGTAGTGAGTTGAGCTCCTGACACGAGGACTTTGCTGCTCTCTGTGCAGCATCAGACTTGAGGTAAGCAAGGGAACCTGCGTTCTTCAGCGCATCTAGTATTGCGCTCAGTTTGCTGCCTGCTCTCTAGAAGTATTTGCAGCCCAAACTTAGAATTTCTTGATTAAGTGCTAAACTAAATTGATTATCTTAATGTTCTGAGTTCCCTTAGAAGGTAACTTAAAGTCCTTTCAAAATCCTGTTATTGCTGAACAAGGTTTTCAGACAGTGTATTAGGCTGAGTGCATGAACTAAGGGTGTAATTTGGCCTATTTGTATGATAAAGTGATTCAGCATTGACATGACTACTGATATAGAGGGAAAAAAGAAATTAACAGCAAAACTATCTTGAGGTTTTGTTCAAGGTGGCATGGGTCTTCTTTCCAAACATTCTAGAATGGCAACATCAATAACTCTTGAAACACTTGTGGTCTCTTAATGATCAGTGCTTGAGATCTTGGTATGTATTGACTAAAAAAAGTGTAAAATAGGTTCTTGCAATGATGTGGCCTTTTATCTTCAAGCTCTGAGCACTTTGTTCTGCTGTCAAGCAGCATTTCTAATTTTCTAGAAACACTTAGCTATTGCGCAAGAATGAAACCATTGAAGGAACACAACACATTGTATCAAAGCAGATTCTTTAATGTGTGGGATGACTGCGTATCGTCGCAGTGATGGGAGCATTCAGCATCTCTTGTTCAGGAGTTTATGTGCAGGGGTCAAGCTGGGGGAAATCTCCCTCAACAGCTCAAAACTTTGCTTTTGGGGGGCATTATTAGAACAGTAGCTAGAAACTGATGTTTTTCTTGCTTACTGTGTGCTGGTGGTGTTGAAGATCAATTTATTGCTGACAGTTCGGAGGGTGAAGGAACAGACTTAAACAGACTTACACTAGTTTCTCCAAATCGCATCATTCTGAAGAATGTATCAAGAAATCTCAGAAAAAGAAGCATGGGTAGACATGTACAATATATTTCCAGGATGATGGATGTTTTTATATTGACAGTAATCAATAAATTGTAAACTTATAATGCATGCTTTAAAAGATAGGATATACAAACAATTTAATTTTCAGTGTTATACTTATCTTAATCCTGGGATTATATGAGCTACTTCTGGCTAAGTTTTGTGAAAATTAGTTGGTTTTTTTTTTTTTTTTTCCCCTCAATTCTCATCTAAGGTCTAATAATATTAATGGAAAGAGCTTTCTGACTCTTAGACTTCCATTTGTAGGACTTTGGGCAAGTTTCAATATATGTGAATGAAATTTTAGAGGTAGTAATGCAGGAAAAAGTACTTTTTTCTTTAATCAAGTAGCATATTTCTAACTTGTGTGTTTTTTGTTTTTTGTTTTTTGTTTTTCTTGAACTGGCTTTTGTTTAAGTAGCAAATAAGTTTATATCTCACTTTGTATATTTTCACACTCAAAAGTAGCTATTTGCAATTCTTGACTTCATTTCCATGTCTTTGCACGCAGGCTAAGGCTGAGAATTTGGAGGTGGGTGGAATAGCAACTGATTGTGTTTGGTTGAGGATCTCCTCACAGTAAGAGGTGAAGTAAGAGAAGCAGCGTAGGAATTGGCTGTGAGCCTGAAGTGAGAGCGAGGTCTGGAAGACAGCAGAGGAGAGCAGGGAGCAGAAATAAAGCTACAGCCTTGCAGGATGAAGGAAGGATCACAATTATACAATTTGAAAGTTCATTTTTTAAAATAAAACTTAGTTCAGAGCTTAAAGCTCTCCTTGTGTTCTTCTATCCTTGCTGGGAGAGAAAGATGTAGACATAATGAGAAACTCCAAATACTAGCTAGTCTGAGCTCCAGTCCTACACAGGTCCTTTTTTTTCCCCCTCATAGGTTTCTCAAGTCAGATAAGTGTTTTAGTAAGAGACCCAAACGTTAAATTAGGCATCCTCAGCTCCTACATCGTAAATCCCATGTAGCATAGTTGTCATGTAGTATTTTCATCCTTTAACTAGACCTCCAATTTTAGTGATGGGAGTAGGGAGTAGGACAGTTAGCTTCCAAATAGCTTCAAAGGTGAGTAAACTTCTGTAACTGCTGAAACCCCGTTTTCATGGCAGAAAAGCCTCTGTCAAGCTAAAGCCATATCTTTTCTGTTGTTGACTTAACAAGGTACAGATGTAAAGAATAACTTCATGAATTATTTTGTTGTTCTCTGCTACTAGGCATTTGTATTTGTTATAGAATCATATAGGTAGGAAGGGACCTCTGCTAGTCATTTAGCCCAAACCCCTGCTCAAACGTCAAACTAGAGCAGGTTGCGCTGGGCTTTGTCCAGAAGGTCTGAATCCCTGGAGATCCACAGTATCTCTGAACAACCTCTTCTGGTGTTTGACCACCCACAGAGGAGCAGAACTTACATTTCACCTAGATGAAATTTCCCATTTTCTGACTTTTGTTTCAGACGTGGATGTGGAGCTTAGGGGCATGGTTTAGTGGTGGACTTGGTAGTGTTAGGTGATGATTGGACTTGATGATCTTATGGGTCTTTTCCAACCTAAATGATTCTGTGATTCATTTCTTGCTGTCCTACCACTGCTCTGTGCATCCAGAAACAGTCTGGTTCTCACTTCTCTACACACTCACACTTAGAAATTGACATTTATACACTTTTAAAAATATTTATATAGTGTCAGGGTATGTTGGGTCAAGCTTTTCTATTTAAATTATTTTTATCCAGAAAGCTAACACTTTCTTAAGTTTCCATATTCAGACAGTGTTCTTTATAGCTCTAACTTCTGTCTCCAGTGGTAAATTTATTTATCAGACTGTTCACAGTTAAATAACAGTATGAAATCTTAATTGTCATGTGTTAACATGAAATAACTTCCTAGAGCTTACAACGAAAGAACATAACTGTTCTGCCTTTTTTTCCTACTCCAAAGTTGAGTGATTAGATTAAACTTTCAGTATAGGTAAGGTTCTTTTGTGTAAGGTTCAAAATTTCATTATAAAACTTCTGATAGGGACGTACAGAATCTGCAAAAAAGGAACTAATATATGGGCAAAGAGCTGGTGTTCATACCTTTAAATTTCTTTTAAGTGGACTATAAATACTTAAAAACACTGAATAAACTAAAACTCATAAGATATGATCTTTAAAACTCTTTTCAATCAGTCTATTAAGTTACTGGGGAGAAACCTCAAATAAATAGTTTGTGTATTTATATTTTGCTACTTATCATTTTTTGGGGGGTGAAATAAAGGTTTAGAGTCCCCATTTAAAGACTTGTAACAAACTTCAGCTTAACCATCTTGAAGTGGTTGTGTCTTTTTTGACAAGCTTTTAAAATCTGAAAGTGCCTGTTGAAATAGTTTCTTCCAAACAGAAAATTTAGGTGCCTAAATGAGGGGAGTAGCTGAAAATAGCTTTTCTTAAAAAGCTCAGGTCCTCTGTAACACATGACATTCTTCAGCAGTCTTTGCTTTGTTCTCCAGTCACCTACAGCCGCTGTCCAAAGCTGGCAGGTCAATGAGCATGCGAGTGTACCCTGCCTTGGCATTTGCAGCACTGCCTCTGACACCTGCAGATTAGTTTGTATTAGCGTATTTCTCTTTTCCTTTTGATTAAATTGTCAGACATCTGACAATGTGATAAAGAATCCTATTGTAATATGGGTCACTAGCAGGCATCTAAACGGCTGATGGGCATTGGTATGGAGTAATAGTAAAACTGATGGACTGCGTCTGACAAACAGATTGACTGGGAAGCGTAAGTGCGGCCACACAACTGCAGCTTTGATTAGCAGAGCAGTAGGAACGGTAGCGGTTTATCATTCTTGTTTCATGCTCTGTTACTTGTGTTTCAGTCCATTATGAGGTATTTCCAAAGAAAATATATATTAAAAAAAAATCAAGTGAATTAAGAAATGTTCATAGCAAGCACATCACTGTAGTCGTGTTGATATTTTAAACAAAGTTACAAGTTGTGCATCATTTCAGGAGCTAAATTTGGCACTGCATTACTAGAGGATCTTCACTTTAAGTATGCATGGGTAAGAAAAGAGTTCAAAAGTACATACGGTAATAAAATAAGTTTCTCTTCCACAATTACCTGTCGTGAACCTGCACCCCCCCTCCACTAAAGATACCTCCTATTTCTTTTGTTACTCAGGTTACATCCTACACTTTTGATTTAATTTCTTGTCCGCCTCTATGCGCATTCTGCAACATCACTGTTCTCCCTGTTTTGCCAGCTCTTTTGCTTTTGTTCTATGTGTTTTTCTTGAGACCCACATCCTATCTGCAATTCCACATGCAAAGCAAGCAAGTGGATGAGCTGGTTGGAGCAGTGCTCATCTCTGCTCTTCTTGTTTGGTGAACTGCAGGCTTGAATCGCTCAGCTCTGAGCTTGTCTGCCCTGCTGGAGTTCAATGGGGCTCTTGGATTTTTAGCTCTTTGGTCTGGGACATGTGAGGGCTAACTGAATTTACTACTTTAACCTGTCCTAAATTCATTGTTTTATTGTTCCCTCTGTTCCTAGCAGTATACAAAAGCTGATAAGGAAAAATAACTGTTCCCTCTCCCCCTACCTGAAACATACTCAAGGGACAGAAAAAATGCATTTCTTTGTAACTCTACTATGTTTCTATCTGCTCCCTTAAGCTGCTACTCAGAGAGCTTTTATAACTGTTTCCCTTAGATTTGTATTCAGTTTCTCCTAGGAGAAAACATTAAATGATTGCAAGTTGTCTCTGTAGCCTATTCCTCACTCTCGTGCTTTTATGATGTCTTGGAGAAGAAGGTATTTAAGATTAGTGTTGACAGAGTTGGCAGAAAAATTACGTGCTTTACCATCAGCTGTTGGTCAGCAGTACTGAAACTCTGCTCTGCGGGGTGAGCCACTAGCTTCATGCTGAGGCAGGAAGGCAGGGAGTCCTTTCCAGCAAGTGAAGGAAGGTAGATAGGTCCCGGCTTTGTCCCCCTGTCACAGAGAAAAGACGGAAGGTTGCTAATGCTTCTGGATCCTGGAAAAAAAAGGTGATGGCTTGATGGGACTAGAAAGGTATGAAGCAAAGAGGGGAATTTAGCTGCAAGCAGGGTAGGAGATAACCCTAAGGTACACAGAGGGAAATGCGATTTCATGATAGAGGCAATAGTCAAAAAGATTCAAATAGGACATCTGTGCTTGCATCAAAACACAGGGATGCACACAGTTCTATCAAGTGAATTTTCAGCAGATGTTTTGGCTGCAGAGTGGCTTGTTCAATCTCAGTCAAATCTGAGTTTCTCTCAAATTTTTCAGAGCTAATTTTAAGCAGTTAGTTTACACTTTTTTTGTTATCTTTTAATAGAGATTTGTTTGCTTTCTGCTTCTTGAATTCACATGGAGTATCTGACTTTTTTTCTCTGCAGTCATGAGTTACAAATTAAGAAAAACAACAGTTCATGAAAAATGATAAATGTCTAATTCCAGGACCTGGAGCCCCAAGAGCAATGTGGCGTAAAAATGCATAGAAGCTGCCTTTATTATTTGGTCGTTCTCCTCCCCTTCTTTATCTTTGGAGTCCTTTTGTTCTCTTCTGGCTTCTTAGTTGTATTTCTCTCTGGTCAGCATGGTGACTGCATGGTAGTGGCAGTGGCGGCAGCGGTGATTGATGTGGAGACTAGATTGCTAGACACAGCTAATGAGTATTTTCATGGAGCAGTTAGTCGGCAAGCCTGAAGATGGCAAAGCATTTTTTTATGTAGTTCTGACCACTGTGTGCAGGATCTGGTTCAAAGTATTGCTGTCAAATAGTTGTTCTGTAAAATATATTTAAATCTCTTACAGGAGCAAACACTACTTTCACATCTGAAAATCCTGGGTTTTTTTTTGTTTTGTTTTTTTTTTTTTTTTTAAGAAACTACTTAAAATTGAAAAGCTTATTGAAGAGAATTTATAAAAGTTAAATCCTTGCAAGTGGCATGGGAATTACTTGAAGATGCCATGTGAGTGTCTTGAAGCAAATACATGCACCTATCAAAGACATTAAGTCTAAAAAGAAACTGTTGTGGGCACAGCTAAACAGCAGGGCAAGAGGGGTACTTACACAAAGCTGTTCGCTCTGTTTTGAAGGTCAAATTTTGTCTGCAAGAGCAAAGTTGAAAGGATCATAAATTCTGGCAGGCTATGGTAAAAATGCAATGCAACAGATGTTTGAGGAGCAATTTGCAGAAGTTATAAATTAAACTCTTTGAAACTATCTGGGAACAGGAAGCCTGCTAGAGAATGTGTAGGGCTAATGGATGATCTCTCTAATAGATAATCTCTCCTTCTGTACCCTGGAAATAGAACTGGATCAAAAAAGAAGCTACAGTTTTACCACTTGTGATTGTATTCATCTTTGAGTTTTGAAGAAGTTCTGGATCTCCCTTCAAACTGAAGTGTTGGTAGAGGCAATTATGGACCAAGGTGGTATTTTTTTGTGTGTGTTTTTGTGTTTTTTCAGGACACGAACCAGATGGTGTTTAAAGAAGCTCAAGAATTAAACAACCAAACTACTAAATGTGGATGTGACTTTCTGCTTAAAACTTGGCATTTGGAAAACTTGGAAGTAGTTTTTAAAGAGCCCTACTTCTTACTAGTAAGCTTAGTATCTGCAATGGGAAAACTAGGAGAAACTATTATAGAGAATAGAGTTAGTGGGTAGTTAATGAACACGGCAGAGCGGGAGGTCCAAGTGACTTTTGAAATAGGGAATTACGCCTGAATAATCATATAGGATTCCTGAAAAGAGTCAAAAACCATGTTCACAAGGGAAATCTGGTGATCATAGTCTGCTGGAGTTGCCAAGGGCATTCAACAAGGCTTTTTGTCAAAGGCTCTGTAGGAAACTAACTTCTTGCCAGATAAGAACGAGGGTCTTGTCATGAGTGGAAAATATTCCTCCTCTGTTTATTTTTAATATGTTCATTTTTTTCATTTTCTAAAATGCTGACAAATAAAGCTAAAGGGATGTAATCCAGAAAGAAGATGAATACTGAGATGATGATACTATGGATTGTGAAGAAAAAGCTGAATGTGAGGACTTGCAGTAGGACATTATTAGGTAAGTAGTTGCTAAAATGACAGCTGGCATTCTTTATCAGTGAATGTGTAGTGATGCATAGAAACCATCCTAGTTTTACTTATATAGTATAGGCTCTGAGATTACATTGGACTCCTCTTTAAGAAGGGCAACAGGGAGGATCCAAGGAGCTACAGGCTGGTCAGTCTTACCTCCATCCCTGGAAAGATGGTTGAGCAAATTTCCCTGGAAGCCATTTCCAGCCACATGAAGAACCTGAACAGGACTAGAAACAGCCACTGCAAAGCTATGAGGGGCAAGCCATGCTGGACCAACCTGGTGGTCTTCTGTGATGAGGGGACTGGATGTGTAGGCCAAGGAAGAGCAGTGGATGTTGTTTGCATTGACCTTAGAAAGGACTTTGTCACGCTCTCCCCGGTGTCATTTGAGCTGCAATGGTGAGATACAGACTAGATGGTGGGACAGTATGATGAGCTGGACTATTGATCTCCAAGTGGGGGTGAGCGACCGTACAAAAATCCAGCTGGTGGCTGATTACTTGTGGTGTCACTCAAGAACTGACACTGGGTCAATGCTGTTTAAAGGTCTCTACTAACGACCTGGATGATGGGATGGAGTCTGGTCTCAGCAGGTTCATGGACAATGGCAAACTGGGGAGAGGGATTGATTCCAGGTGGGAGTATGTAGACAAATCAGTACCAGACTCTTTTTCTCTCTGAGAAATTTCAGCAAGGTGAAAGGAAAAGCTCTTTTCCCTTGGGATGGTCAAACACTGGAAGAGGTTGCTCAGAAACACTTTGGCATCTCCATCCTTGGAGTGATTCAGACTTCCTGGACAAAGCTCAGAGCAACCCGCTCTA
Organism: Anseranas semipalmata; assembly: GCA_013399115.1. Classification (NCBI taxonomy): domain Eukaryota; kingdom Metazoa; phylum Chordata; class Aves; order Anseriformes; family Anseranatidae; genus Anseranas; species Anseranas semipalmata. The sequence goes on from VXAA01003127.1 coordinate 522,439, forward strand.
GTTAGACTGAGTTTTGAGCAGGGGATTATGCTAAATGACTGTCAGAGGTCTCTCATAACCTTAATTACTTTATAAATCTGATGCTATTAATGATGAAGATTGTGATCTTACAGTTACTGTTGTTTTCTTAGCTCAGGTTCATAGCAGTTAAGCCCAAACAGAATTTTCGTTAGTATTACGAAAGAAATGGAGAAAATTGGGTTACAGTATGTTTTCAAAGCAATTCACTTTGAATAGTGTGTTCAATTTTGATTCTCCTCCTTTTTTAGGTTATAAAAGAACTGAAAATGTTCAGGGAAAGGCAGGAATGGCTTCTGTGCCAAAATCCTTTTGAAAGGCTAGGTTTTGACTGGCTAGGATAAAGACTGCTTGGAGATAGAATCGGTTTATAGAAATTGTAGGTCACATGGAGCAGGTGAATGAAGGAGCGTCAGATAAATAGGGAAATATCAGGTTCAAAATAACAGGAGGTGTGCCTTTCTACAGTGGATGCTCAAAGTTAGCATGGGTTCAAATAATATCTCTATAATGAAGCCTATCAACAACATTTAAATGCACCATTTCAGGAATTCCCCAAGCCACACATGAAAGGTGGGTAAGTACTTAAACTGTTTTCTTTGTTTATTAATTTTCCTATTAATCAGCCTCTGTTGTCAGAAGCAAGGGTACTAGACCACTATCCAGTGTACTATACGTATAACCAGAAGACTTGGTCTGGGCCCATAAGGCTGTTAGGGGTTTGCCAACTCCAGCTGCTCAATGGAGGCAAGGCTACTGCAGCTCCGTGTTTCCAGGTCCAAACAACAGCAAGGTTGAGCATGTATTCCCAGCAGGCACATGCATGAACATATGTATATAATACATGCATGTGCATGGTGAGCCACAGAGGTCAGTACAGACAGACAGACAATGTAGCACTCTTGCAAACACAAACAGGACCAAAGGCCTTGTCCTGATTCCCTTCCCTGGCTGATTAGGATGAATGCCCATTAGTGGGAAATGTGTGTGTATAATTACAATAATTTTTAAAAAAAGTGTGTGCATATATGTGTGTGTATATATACGTACATATATTCATATGTTTAAAAAACAAAACAAAACAATACATGGGTCCCTTCTGGTGGCTGGCCTTGGATGCTAAGTCTATCCGGGAGCTGGCCCCTGGATCCCCAGTCTCCCCAGCTACTGGTACCTTTGTGTGTGAGCCCTTGAGGTCCACAGCCTCACTCCAGCTGCTGTTACACACCCCTGTGTGTGCACCACCACAGACACCTCTCAGCTGACTGCCAGACGTTATGGTCTCTCCTATAGTTGGTCTGGATCTTCTGCTAGAGAGATCTATGACTGAATATGGCTTTATTACATGTATTCATTAATGCAACAGTAGGCAAAAGCTACTAGTGCCAACCCCAGCTGTCCACACAGATAAGGTTAGAGAGCATTTGGTGGGGAATAGCTGTTTCACAAGTGAGAGGGTATTCCTGAACTGCGTTAGAAGAAGGGCACAGTTTGCATACTAGGACTGCTTAGCAGGAAGCTGACTTGTTGAGCATGGTGACTGAATGGGGTTAGTTCTGTCTTCACTGTGACCTACGGTTTCCAAAAATGCTGAAGAAAAATTGATTTTTCTTATCTTCTGAGATACAAGCTGATTAGTAGCACATGTGAAAATGCTTTTGTGCTCAGCGTCCCTTTTGACTGGGCTCTCTTCAAACTCAAATGCTGCAGATATTAAACCCTGTAGCCATATATACCTTTGCATTTTTTTCTGATCTGAAATCTTTTTCTGGACGCAACTGGAGAACTGAAAACTTAATTGTGGATTTTATGACGTGCTTTTTTTTTTTTTTTTTTGCATGAGTAGCTAACTTGAAAACCTGTCTTTTGGAGCTGAAATGTTGGCGTGAGGAGAAGATTCTTTTCAATAAGAAGGCCAGCAGCAGTATCTTTTTATTGCAAAATTATTAGAGTGGGCTTAGACTATTTTTTTCTGTTTGATTCAGAACAGATTAATGGCCTACGCACTTTTCCAACAATATAATGTTCTCAGTTATTGTCGATGCTTATGTGACTGCATTGCAAAGATGTAACTGCAACTTGTTTGGAAGTTCATGTGGTGAACTGACAGCCTTGTATGCTGCTGCTGCAGTAACACTGGCAAACTGAGTCTTAATGGGGATTTTGGAGAAGGAGCAGCTCTGAAGCTGTGTTGTTTGTTCTACAGCTCAGCTGTACCTTCACCTTCTGTTGTTATTGTTCTTTTGTATTGCTGGTGATGTGGCTTTAATTGAACTAAATGTCTATATCGTACACTGAGACCAGGATGCTAGACTTGACAGTACAAAGCCTGAGTGAGAGTAAGTCTTTAACATATTTGTTGGTGACATGGACAGTGGGATTGAGTGCAGCCTCAGGAATTTTGCCAACAATATCAAGCTGTGTGGTGCAGTTGATACAACAGAAGGAAGGGATGCCACCCAAAAGGGACCTGGACAAGCCTGAGAAGTGGGTCCATGTGAACCTAATGAGGTTCAACAAGTCCAAGTGCAGGGTTCTGCACCTGGGTCAGGGCAATCCCAGACATGAGTACAGGCTGGCAGAAGAACTCATTGAGAGCAGCCCTGCGGAGAAGGACTTCGGGGTTCTGGTGGATGAAAAGCTTAACACAAGCCAGCAGTGTGTGCTTGCAGCCCAGAAGGCCAGCTGTGTCCTGGGCTGCATCAACAGAGGCGTGACCAGCAGGTCAAGGAGGTGATTGTCCCCCTCTATTCCGCCCTTGTGAGGCACCACCTGGAGCACTGCATCCAGCTCTTGGGCCCGCAACATAAGAAGGACATGGACCTGTTGGAGCAAGTCCAGAGGAGGGCCACAAGGATGATCAGAGGGCTGGAGCACCTCTCCTATGAAGAAAGGCTGAGAGATTTGGGGTTGCTTAGTCTAGAGAAGAGAAGGCTCCGGAGGGACCTTATAGTGGCCTACCAGTACCTAAAGGGGGCCCTATGGGAAAGCTGGAGAGGGACTCTTTGTCAGGGAGTGTAGTGATACAAGGAGTAATGGATTTAAATTGAAAGAGGGTAGATTTAGACTGGATATAAGGAAGAAACTCTTTACTCAGAGGGTGGTGAGGCACTCGAACAGGTTGCCCAGAGAAGCTGTGGATGCCCCATCCCTGGAAGTGCTCAAGGCCCGGTTGGATGGGGCTTTGAGCAACCTGGTCTAGTGGGAGGTGTCCCTGCCCATGGCAGGGGGGTTGGAACTAGGTGGTCTTTAAGGTCCTTCCCAGCCCAAACCATTCTGTGATTCTATGAAGTCTTACTAAACTGAACCTGAGGATGACAAATTTACAATTCACACAGTTTTTCCTTTTAAGAAAAAATCATAGAAAGGAGAAGACTTTGACTACTGCATGATTTGTTTATTTTCTTATTTTCTTTGTGATTTGGAAGAGCGGGTTAAGTGTGGAAAAAGTTAGTTGTGAGAAAATGAACAACAGAAATACCCAGATTAGGGGAAGGTGGGAGCAAATGAAGTTAGGGATAGTAGAATGTGTAGAATTATGGGAAACTTTTCAAGATGATAATTCTGAATTTGATATATGAAAGCATAGAATTGGTAGGGTTTACTGAATGGCAGAGCAGGCTGTGTGACTAGTTAAATGGGGGAATGAATGTTTTCTTTCTTATTTGCGATAAAAGTAAAAAGAAGTTTCCTAGACATCAAAAATTAGGAAGCTAACTTATTGGCTGCAGCAATTCTGCTACGTCAGTAGCAAGTTCCTTACCTTGTACTGAAGATGGCGATTTGTGACTGATGTGAGGGAAGGGATACAAATCTAGAATTTAATTGGTTTAATGTTATTTGATTTTCTCATAAGGAGTGGGTCCAGCATTGATGGTCTATACTGAAGGAATTTGTCTGCTCCTTCCTTGCAACATCTTTCAAGTGCCCCTGAAGTATAGGATGACCTGACATTGCTAGCCATGGGATACAGTGATTCATTCCTCACTAGCTCATTGCAAGCATGCTCTAGGTGCTCTGTGTAACCAGAGAAAGAAGTAGACTGGTAACTCTTAAGAGCTTCCTCTGTTTAACTCCTGGCTTTGTTTAAATGCAGAACATGTGGAGGACCATTGTTTTGGTAGCATATAAGTAGGGATTGGTAGGAAAAGAAAAAGGATATGAGATGTGTTTTATTTTAAATATAAATTGATTGCAGGGGTGAAATAGTAGAGGAGGGCAAAGTTGTGGGTGTTGCTGAGAGACTGGGGCCCTTCAGATCTGAAACTGAGTGGGGAGGAGGAGCAGGAGAAGGATACATGTGGCTCAGCAGTGGAGTTGAACAGAGGCCACTGGAGGTTTTAAGAAGAGTTTTGAAAACTTGTTGCAATTTTTATCTTTATTTTCATAGCCTGTTCAATCCAAATTCAACTGCCATCCATAGAACACAGAGGTGTAGGGTAGAAGCCAATTGCTCTTTCTAGCATTTTAAACTCGCAATAGATGAGCTTAATGTATTTTTCCTGTCTGCAAAAATAAATCTTAGAACTCTTAGCAGTTGCCTATCCAAGACCTGTACATTAAGAGTCCTTTTTTAAGACAGTGCTGATTTTGAGAATCATTGATAGAGAAACAGTTTATAAATAATGGCAGTGAAATCCTTGTAACTTCTCAGAATAAATGCCAACTCTTGAGGGAAGGAGACAACTTTGTGCATGGCCTAATTCTTTCATGCCTTGCAGGTACTTGGTTTGTCACATCAGTTTCAAGTTTCTTGGTCGTGGTTGCCCATATAGCACTCAAACTCAGACTTATGCAGACACTTGCACTGCAATAGATGGATTATAAATCCATTGAATCAAAATAGTTATTATGGAATACAATAAACTTTGAGTGAAATTTCTGTGAGCTTCATGTATATGCACCTTTTAATCCCTTCCATAATGAAAAAGCATTTTTTGGCTTGATGAGATGTCGGTCTGAAAAGTACTTGCACATGCAAAGATGTGCTTAGATACATCTGCTATGGCAAATCCTATTCAACTGAAGTTCTGAATCTGCAAATTCTGACAGCTTTTTATTCAGTGCTACAGCTGTTAGCATAGGTACATATGGTAGCAATGCTTAGAAATATTACCTGTGAGTTCTTAAATATGTATAAAGCAAAGAAATCCTTTACCTTCATTTGGCACTTTTAAGATAAACTACATTGGCTCTTGAAACTGTAATTTTAAATCTTCAACTACAAGGCTTTTTTAAAAAAATGATGGGATCTTTTTCAGAAATGCAGTACAATCTCCTAAGACCCTGAATCAGACAGTGCATTTAGGTGGAATTACTTCCTCTATGCATTCCCATCTCCATTTTTATATCAGGCATGCCAAAAGAGACTAAACTTTTCAATCACTGAAACTAAAGGCTTTATCAGAACACATAATAAACCTGACAAGGATAAAAATAAAAATGAAAACCTCAGGGTTGTGCTAGAGTTAGCTATAAGGCTGGAAAACAAGTCTATTGTTTGCTTCACATGCCATTCAAGTGTGTTGGCTTTTCCTTGTCCTTTTTTCAAACTCAGGTCATTCTTTACTCTTCCAGTGGCTGCTCAGCTTGAGACAATCCACGATATCCATCTCTAGATTTTTCCTCTGAGTCCATGAGAGATCTCCTTGTTTCTCACCTTTTGATGCTTGACTATGGTTCTGGTTTCTGAAGCTGTCAAGAACACTGTCAGTCCTAATTGCATTATAACTTCCCTACTTTCTGGCTGTCCTTCTCTATCACTTGTGAGTTTGTTTCTGTATTTGTAAGAGGGCTCAGTGTTCAGGGAAGAACTCTCCTTTCTTTTTTTCCGCCAACTCATTCCATGTAACACAACCTATCGATATTGGTACAGGAATAAACAGGGTAACATTCCTGCCAACTGTCATTGTCTTTGCAAATAGTGCTTTTAGTAGTATAATGATTGTTTGTTTGTTTGTTTATTCAAGTAATCATTCAGTTTTGAAGTTATTTCATAGAGGTACAAGTGTATACTGTGTGTTGTGTTCCTGATCTCCTATCCTCTAAAGTAGCTGTCTTAAATCATGTGGAAATGTGTCTTATGATGTACCCAGCCAGAGGTGATGTAGCCAACTTAACTAGAGCATTCCTGCAAATGAAAAATATATTTTGAGGAAAAACTGAGGAAATTACAGTTTTAGTCTTTTTATCACATGACATTTTATGAATTGTGAAGAGCTTTATGGTGTTGTATAAAAGGAATTTCAGGAAATAATGAAGAGATTAAATCCTGTAAAATGTGAACATGAGTTCATGTCCTATTAGTGTGACATCAAACATGAATTTACCACTCTCCATGTGTTCACCATATTGGAGAGAAGAGGGAAGAAGTATATTGTGGAGGAGAACTTGTTACAAAAAAAAAGTCCTTAAAAAAATAAAATAAAATTAAGCTGATGTCTTGTCCGATTTTTCTCTTGAAAGCAGGTCAAGACTGATTTTGGCCTAGTTAAAATAAGAGTAGACTATTATTTTCATTGTTAGGTAAAGTTGACTGGCTATTCACAGTGTACAGAAGGGAGTAGGGTAAAGGGCCAAGGTAACTCTCTGCTGCTGCATCTGCCCACTACAGCTTTTTGCATTTGAAGCTCCTACCAGGTAGATTTCCAGAGGCAGCTGCTCCTTGTGTTGTTTTGTACTGTGCTGTCTCTTAAGCTAAGTCGCCTGAAAGGGGAAGAGCCAGGCAGGGACAGGTGGGCAAGCATCTCCAGAGCTGGAGTGATAGTACAAGGCTTCCTTGTGATTCCCAGGAACTTATGTGAGAAATGCCTCGCTATATTTCCTTTCTTCCACTGTAACATATATGCTGCCATCATTAATCATTGATTTGGATATAAATAGCTAGGTGTAATGACATTATAAAAACTTATTTGGTGTGAATGGAAGCAAACTTTGTACCTGTATTCATACCCGATGGTATGAATGTCTAATGTTTCCATTGATTGCAGTAATTTCTCTTCTCCTAAATTGTTTGAGGAATTTTGATCAAATCTACAATTAACTGATAAGCCTAGTGGGTGCAAACTTTATTACATCCTAATCTGTGTATGCAAAATTTACATGCACATTTTATTGTAGGACTTCAGACTTCATTGTGTTTAAACTTGAGAATGGCTATACTCTCACTGATTAGTCTGGCTCTAGGCTATGTGATATTCAGTTTTGAAGAAGAAACACTTAGTCATCATCTTGGTGGGAAGATGAGTGCCAATTGACAAAGTATTTTACTATAACCCTCTTAGTAAGCATAGTTACTTGCTTTGAACATAGAGAAAGGTGTGGTGGTTTTACCCTGCTGGGCAGCTGAACTCCACCACAGCCACTCTCTCACTCCCCCTCCTCAGAGAAAAAGGGGGAGAAAATATGATGGAAGGGGCTCAAGGGTTGAGATGAGGACAGGGAGATCACCCACCAATTACTGTCACAAGCAAAACAGACTCAGCAGAGGGAGATTAATATAATTTATTGCCTATCACTAGCAGACTAGAGCAGTGAGAAACTACAAGCAAACTAAAAACACCTTCCCCCATCCACCCTCTCCTACCTCCTCCCCCCGAGCGGCGCAGGGGAAGGGGAATGGGGGCTGCGGTCAGTCCCTAACGCTGCGTCTCCACCGCTCCTTCACGGTCACTCTCTGCCCCTGCTCCACGTGGGGTCCCTCCCACGGGATGCTGTCCTTCCCAAACTGATCCTGCGTGGGCTTCCCACAGGCTGCAGCTCTTCCAGAACTGCTCCCATATGGGTCCGTACCACGGGGCCCATCCCTCAGGA
>VXAA01003127.1:531029-568667 GCA_013399115.1 Anseranas semipalmata
GCTGGAGCTGGCTCTGATCTGACATGGGGCAGCTGCTGGGCTGTGCTCACAGAGGCCACCTCTGCAGCACCCCTGCTACCAAACCCTTGCCATGTAAACCCAATGCAGAAGGATGTGGAAAGTTTCACTTCAGTCCCATTAACAGGCTTGGGCTTTGACTTTCAGAAAAGAAGGGACAATCTTACCTACAGTGAAAAGATAAATCAAGTGATAGCTATTGCATACAGACTGAACTAGTTTCCTTATATCTCTCTCAGCAGTGACAAGGTACAGCAGTGTGCGACTCCAACAGTGGCAGAGCCCCTAATTTTTTTCCATCTTCATCAGATGAGAGTGCACAAAAATATTATGGTTATGTGTGTGTACATCAAACTCATGGATTGTTCTCAAGAGTGACTATGACAAAAGTCCCTACTGGCAAAGAAACAGGACATCTAGGTATTTACTGGGGGCACTGATGATGTATTTTAGGAGGCAGAACTTCTCAGAAGAAGGGTGTTTCTCTGCTGACAAGTCAAGAAAAAAGTGAATTCTGATTGGTATGGAATTAAGGGCCATTATGTTTATAGATGTGGGTAAATGAAACTCGATGAAGTTCATCTGGTCTATTTTAGGATATAGTAACTATGTCTATTTGTTATTGCCTAGCCTGTAGGCAAATTATTCCCCCAGCACACACACACATTTTTATTTAAAAATGTGCAAGTGTCCCTGCTGCTTGCCTCTGCCATTCAGTCACATACTTTGTGCATTCCCGTCAAATACTGTATCCTACATTTGCATCTTCTGGTTACCAGGGGGGAAATGAAAGAGGAAATGGTTTCCTCAGAACAGTTTTTTTTTTATATTTCTTATATATAGCAGAGAATGCAAACTTCCAAAATTGAAAAAGATTTAAAATCATGATGTCAGCAGCATCTTCTTTGTTCCAGAAGATGGAATGAATGCTCATCTGTGTCTTCCCGTATGCCTGTATTGCTATTGAGAAATAGCAATTAATGGAGAGGTCAGGTCAGAGCAATCTTAACTACTTTATGGCTTGCTGCCACTTATCTGTTTCGGACTACTTGACTAAATACTTCATCTGGAACAAATCACACTAGCTAAACTTATGATCTATGCTGTGAAGATTCAAAGGCCGTGCTGAGATCTCCACCAGTGATACTAGTGGAAGGCAATTCTTCTCAAAGAAATATAGAGAGATGCTGTTACTTGGTTTCTTTGATACAATATGAGGTTTACTCACCTTCTAATAGAAATCTTCACCCAAAGACCCCAAAATAATTTGCCAGTTAGTCAAAATAACTTGCCTCTTACTTTCAAGACAAGATCTGTTTATCCTTCTCTTCTTAAAACCGTTGACTAACTACTTCAGAGACATCACAGAACTATGGGCTTTGGATTAGTTGATAAATCTTCCACAACTTTATCCTCTTAACGTAGGACCTGGAATGACTGAGGGACAATTTCTTCAAACCTATACTTTGGTGATCAGCTGATTTGATAGAGATTTTTGTGTGGGGGGGTGGGTGTTGAGCTTATTGTAAGTTTGTACAGTTCTGTGTTTTAAAGTAACTGTTGTAGTGAGGGGCCTAGTTGGCAGCTGGCTGTGTTGAACTGCTGCTAGCACTTCAGTAAAATGAACAGGGACCCAGACTTATCTGATTTGTCAGTGATGTTAGCAGCAAGATAATCTTTGGATGGCTGAGTGGCTGATTCACAGAGGGCTCTGCTGCCATCCAGAGGAACTGCCACAGGCTGGAGAGGTGGCTGACAAGAATCTTGTGAAGTTCAACGAGGAGAAGTGCAAAGTTCCACACCTGGAGAGGAACAACCCCAGGCATCAGGACTTGTTAGGGGCCACCCAGATGGAAAGCAGCTCTGCAGAAAAGAACCTGGGGGTCCTGGTGGACACCAAGCTGAACATGAGTCAGCAATGTGCCCTTGCTGCTAAGAAGGCCAATGGCATTCTTGTCTGCATTAGACAAAGTATCACCAGCAGGTCAAGAGAGGTGATCCTTCCCCTATACTCAGTGTTGGTGAGGCCACACTTGGAGTACTGTGTCCAGCTCTGGCCCCCACAGTAACAAGAGAGACATGGACATATTAGGAAGAGTCCAACGGAGGGCTACCAAGATGATCAAGGAACTGGAACAGCTCCCCTATGAGGAGAGGCTGAGAAAGTTGGGACTCTTCAGCTGGAGAAAAGGAGGCTCAGGGGATTTCATCAATGTGTACAAATACCTGAAGGGAGGGTGCAAAAAGGATGGGGCCAGGCTCCTTTCGGTGGTGCCCAGTGACAGGAGAAGAGGCAATGGGCACAAACTGGAACACAGGAGGCTCCCTCTGAACACCAGGCAGCACTTCTGTGCTGTGCAGGTGACAGAGCAGTGGCACAGGTTGCCCAGAGAGGTTGTGGAGTCTCCTCCTTGGAGATCTTCAAAAGCCACCTGGACATGGTCCCAGGTAACCTGCTTAGGGTGGCCCTGCTTGAGCAGGGGTTGGACCAGATGGCCTCCAGAGGTGCCTTCCAGCCTCAGCTATTCTGTGATTCTGTGAATAAAGGTGTATGCCTCTGTTTTAAGAATCTGTTGGATTTTTTCCAAATCTCCTGCACTTACTAGTCCTTCAAAATCTACCAGGAACAAGCTTTATGAATGTTGTGCTAATGGCACAAAGGTCTACTGCGCTCTCTCTGGTAAGGAAGTTGCTATAAGAAACAAATGCAGTGAGGAGGAAGGGACAGGCAGGGAGCTTTGTCCTTTCTGTTGCTTAGAAAGTGCAATGATAGTCTGTTCAGGAGTGCTACAAATTTAAGTTGTTGTTTTTTTTTGTTTTTTTTGTTTTTTTTAATTATTTATCCACACAGAGGTTTTAAATCTGACATTTGTAAACTATGTTCTTCTAGAAGGGCATAGCTACAAGTCCAAAGGAAATCTTTTATCCTTTTACAAGAAATCTTTTAAAATGTGTGAACCACTTCAATTTTCAGAGGAATGTTTGCAAGCTACTACTCAAAGGTCTAGTTGATTTACAAAAGTAGTAATTATTTTCTCGTTAGAGAAAATTCTAGAAAATTTGATTGATCTATTTTGTAAACTCCCAGCTATCACATCACTTTTTTGTCTGTTCTGTGTTGCTGGACATTATTTATGGAATAGAGCAGGAAATAAATCAATGTTGAGATACTGGATAATGACATATCTTTCAGTAATTTTAAAGCTTATAAAAAGCAAAATATTGAACAGGTTTTTCTTTTTTTCTTCTTCTTTTTTCTTTCTTTCCTTTTTTCTTTCTTTCCTTTTTTCTTTCTTTCCTCTTTTCTTTCTTTCCTCTTTTCTTTCTTTCCTCTTTTCTTTCTTTCCTCTTTTCTTTCTTTCCTCTTTTCTTTCTTTCCTCTTTTCTTTCTTTCCTCTTTTCTTTCTTTCCTCTTTTCTTTCTTTCCTCTTTTCTTTCTTTCCTCTTTTCTTTCTTTCCTCTTTTCTTTCTTTCCTCTTTTCTTTCTTTCCTCTTTTCTTTCTTTCCTCTTTTCTTTCTTTCCTCTTTTCTTTCTTTCCTCTTTTCTTTCTTTCCTCTTTTCTTTCTTTCCTCTTTTCTTTCTTTCCTCTTTTCTNGAACTAATGTTCATGATAATTTACTCTTTTGACCACAAAGAATATCATTACAGTTTCAAGAGCTAATCATTTCCAGTACAAATGTGTCTAGAAATGAGCAGACATCTTCAGATTTGCACTGAGGTCAAGAAGATGATTTTGTTGAAGATTGGAAGTGAGAATGAAGAGCTAGGGCCCTTAAAAATTAGTACTGATTTGCAAAGTTCCTGAAATGTTCACTGCTTTTTTTTTTTTTAATTATTTATCCTTGTTTGTTATTACTAAGGAAGCCAGCTTTATAATAAACATGTGCTCTGCTGACTCTTAATTGTCAATTATGCTGTGGATATGTAGGCTTAAAATGATTTGAAAGCTTTTTATTTAAGCTTGGAATAGATCTGGTGCACTAGCCCACTGTATGTAGTCATGTATAACTTTGTAAGTGTAATGGCAGTTGAGGAATGGAGAGGGGACAGCAGAATTTATTCAGGTGCAGGAGAAAAGAGTCATTTAATGAAAGAGAAGAAACAAAGTGATAGAAAAAATATTTCTATAAAACACCAAGCAAAGAAGAAAACCCTCCTGTATGAAATCTAAACCAAATGTGTGATAACATGAAGAATAGGTAGGGAGAAGACTAGAATTATTATTATTATTATTATTATTGTATTGTTTTGTAAATAAGGATTTTCAAAATGACTAGAAGTTGTGGGTGTCTAACTGCAAACATCTAAAGGAACTCAGTTTTCAGAGCTGAGGGCAGGAAACAGTTATATAAACATTGTGGTTGAGAGGCTTTTAAAGTGGTTTTTAAGATATTTGACCTCGTCCCCACCTGATGGTTCTAGTTCCCTTGGGGTACACTAGGCACTTGCAGCTGGCTGGTAGTTGAAATGCAAATGTGGATTTTCCAGGAGCCCTGCAGTACTTCAGAGCAGAACCTGGAGGCTGGGGGGTATCGGGGCTTAACCCGGCAGGCAGCTCAGCGCCACACAGCCGTTCGCTCACTCCCCAACCCCCCAGTGGGATGGGGGAGAGAATTGGGGAAAAAAAGGTAAAACTTGTGGGTTGAGGTAAAGACAGTTTAATAGGACAGAAAAGTAAGGGAAAATAATAATAATGATAATAATAATAATAATAATATATATATACACAAATCAAGTGATGCACAACGCAATTGCTTACCACCCGCCGATCGATGACCAGCCCATCCCGGAGCAGCAGACCCCCCTGGCCAATCTTCCTAGTTGTATTGTTGATCATGACACCACATGGTATGGGACATCCCTTTGGCCAGCCTGGGCCAGCTGTCCTGTTTCTGTCCCCTCCCAGCTCCTGGTGGACCCCCAGCCTCCTCACTGGCAGGGCAGCACAAGAAGCTGAAATGTCCTTGGCTCTGTGTGAGCACTGCTCTGCAACATCTGAACATCGGTCTGTTATCAGCATTATTCTCATCCTCAATCCAGAACACAGCACCAAACCAGCTACTAGGAGGAAAATTAACTCTATCCCAGCCAAAACCAGGACGGGGGTTACCTTAGGACACCTGAAATAGAACTAATTACCTGCATTTAAACTACCGAATCTTATCTGGCCCTGAATGTCTTCTTGGAATCACTGGTTTGAGTAAAAGTGGTTTTGACTGTATGCCCAGTTAACACACAGTCAAGGTCCACTTTAAAGTTGACTTAAATATTAAAGAAGTATGAATGTATGTAGGCAGAGAAATAGTTATTCTATTCCACTACCCCAAAAGTTGACTTAATGGATTTTCTGGGACTGTAGTAATCTCTATTTTGCCTATATAATACATATATTATTGAAGCTTCATGATTTCAAGGTCATATTACACATCCAAGATGTTATTGTGATTTAATTACAGACAGATATATATATAGCACCAGAGAATAGAATTCAGAATAGCGTGTCTTTTGTCGATTCCATACTTTTTTTTTTTAAGGCACACTAATAACTGCAATGTCTTTTATGTATTTTGGGGAAGTTGAAATATAGCCAGAAGGAAAGAAAGTACCTAAGAGGCAACACTGTGTTTCAATATTTTGAAATCAGTTTTCCTGTTTACACCTTGTGTCTTACCAGTGGAGGCTGCATCTGTCTCTGTGCAGAAATGCAGGCACATTTAGTTTGGTTTTGTACACATCTGTAAGCACATAAATGTTCCTCAGGCAAAATCCTTGTTTTCCTTTAATGCTTGATCATTATGATAGTGTGGATGCACATATAAATTACTTGAAGTCTAATGCATTCAAACAGAACTCTAGTAAAATACTCTTCTTACAGATTATATTTGAGGATTTTTAAAACTGAAGGATAAAATGTCAATAAAACAAAATGGAGTAATATGGTGTTCAGTATTTTGATGTATTCCACCTGATTTCATAGTAACATAATGAATGATATAAGCTGATTTTAAAGTTTCTGAATTCATTATTAATATATTTTGGTGGCAGAAAGTCAGCATAGCTAAATACAAGCACAGATTATATTAAATTGACATTGGACACTTCACTTAAGGGATCCCATAACTAAGGTGATATATGTGTTTTTAATTTACCCCCCTTGTCCACTTGTACTTGGGCAGCACGATCAAACCTCCACTTGCACAATCAGCTGTGCAGTTCTCTTCACCCCAGTCCTGCCTCATTCAGTGAAGAGGACAGATGGTATTCACTTCAGAAGCTGCTGGTATTCACTTCATAAGCCGCTAATCAATATTTTATCTTAGCCTGGTTGTTCAGTGTGAGCCTCAGGCTCTGCTTACTATAGGCTATTAAGCTCCTATTACAATATTAATTTCTGTGTGGACTTTTCTGTGGTGCTCAGTGAGGTAATGTTTGAGTATCTCTCAACAAAAAATTCAACAACCTTGTGAGGTAAAGGGATGTTATGGAGAGCACAAGAATATGAAAGATTAAAAGGAAAACCACTATGTTTTAGTGTGTGACCCTTACTTTGCAGCTTCTGGCCTAGACTGGCACAGAGTGCAGTTTTACAAACCACTAGGAGACCTGACAAACTTGTCCCAGCATCTGGCTTTCTAAGATGCTGTTTTTGATTGCCTCTGTAGTTGTACACTCACAGGAAAAGATTTAGTCTTTTCTAAAAAAGACTCCAATTAAACCACAGACAGAAAGAGATAAAAGAGGGAAAATAACGTGGGTAAGGAAAAGTGCTTCTGAACAGGGAGGAAATTGAAGTTAAAGCTTTACATTCCATATTCAGGACCTCTTGGCCTGTTCAACTCTGATTTATGCCTGGGGTGTATCTTTCCTAATTAGTGACCAGGGCAAGGGTTCTCTGAAGATCGCGGAGGGTGTTCCTAGAATATAGGTGCACAGGGAGTCAGATCCACGTGTATGTAGGAAAACTTGTTGGCAGGACTCTGATATTAGAAATCTTAATAAAGCTTCCCATTAGTTTTACACTTAAGCAAACTTCCTTTGTCCAGATTTTATCCCTGGTCAGATGACTTCTTCCAGCATGTAGGTGGTAAGAAGTTACTGTGAGCACAGTGTGTGGAGTAGCTTTGGCCTCTGTGGAGCTGGGAGCAACAATTACAGGAAAAACATGTGAAGTAGAATTATGTTTACATTCCCCTGTCATATCTGTAGGGTAAGGAACCATGGTATATCAAGTTCAATGCCGTTGTGGAGGAGGAACAATAATAGTTGGTTGTAAGTACAGAGCTCTGAGTAGTGCACCTTGTTTCTCTGGTAGTTGGAGGTGGTATGTAGATGGGGTGCTCAACAGGATGAGCTGATGTGCCAACCACCAAAAAAAAAGAGCCCTAGCAAGTCAGTGTAATCACAGGTGCTTTGTTTCAATAAAATTTTGTTTTAATTGAAAATATCTGAAAATGATCTTGAATTCTGGATGCCTTAGAGGATTATTAGCATCTATCAGCTCTGATTACTCACACTTTGTCATGTTTGGATGAGTTCTCTCATTAGAAAAAGGCAAATTCCTGACTTCCATGTCACACTCCATGGAAGTTCCTGTTTCATAGCTTAGGGATTTCAAATTTCTCGTTAATCACAGTGTTGTGGGTTAACCCCAGCATGTTATGAAGCACCACATGGCTGCTCGCTCTCACCCCCCTGGTGGGATGGGGGAGAGAATTGAAAAAGGTAAAAGTGTGAGATCTGGTAGGTTAAGATAAAGACAGTTTACTAGGCAAAGCAAAAGCTGCGTGCACAAGCAAAGCAAAATAAGGAATTCAAGCACTACTTCCCATCGGCAGGCAGATGTTTAGCCATTTGCAGGAAAGCAAGGTTCATAGAATCATAGAATATCCCGAGTTGGAAGGGACCCATAAGGATCATCATGTGTAACAGCTTCTTGGGAAGACAGATGCCAAAGCTTTGAATCCAACTCCCCATAGTGTTGTGTCGTTCCCCCCCCTTCTTCTTTATTCCATCCCTTAGTCTAGTACAGACAGTAATCAAGATATTTACCTTCTTGGTTAAATTCCATGTGTTTTCTTTGCTTTCAAATGCTAGACTGATCCATTTTCTCCAGGTCAGACAAACTGAGGTGAATATAGTGAGTCATTGTCTTGTTCAAATTATTATTTCAAATTTTTATATTTTCAAGAAGTTATTCTACTAGCTCCCTCTTCCATATAATCTGTACATACCAGTTAGCTTTCCTGCTATTTCTCATGTTTTAGCCACTTGTTGACTGTTATGATGCAATAAACAAATTTATTAAGAGTATGCTGTAAGAATGAAGGACAGTGTGCAAAAAAAAAAAAAAAAGGTATGCTCTCCACAGCCTTTTTCTAAGCTGGAAGGCACGCTTCTTTTGAGGGCTCGGTTGTGCTTGAAAGATAATCTGTTGTCATATTTAATTCATACAAAATCTTCATCTCCCAGCTCTTTTGCATTTTAAAGACTATGTTGCATTTCTTAGTTTTATACTTCACCAGCAAGAGTGTTTTCTTTCTGTCAGTTATTAAGAAATTCTTGTCTTTGTTTTATTAGGAGTTGCACAAATAACAGCATGTAGTTTGTTTCTTGCCTGGTAGAAATGTTGTAAGTAATCACTTACAACATCAAGTCAACTTGTATTTATAACATTTTATTATTCCTATGGAGTATCATCATGAAATTATTATGGAAAGGCTTATCATTAGATAAAAACATTTTCAAATGTGTGTTGTAGGAAGGACTTTTACTGCCATCATAATCCTTCAAGAAAGCTTTCTATCTCTAAGAGTAAGTCTGACAGGGAAGTAACCCTTAACTTCTTTAATAAAAACATGTTCTCCATCTGTAAACTTTCCTGGAGTTTGAATGAAGACTTAGGTGTAACTTAAGAAGAAAATATCTATTTCAGTATCCTTTATGTGGCTTTAAAAATGACTTTTCTTACTGTTGTGAGAAAAAGCAGAGGCATAACTTAGTCACGAAACTTAGGTGTCACTATTTTTGAAACCAGCATCTAAAATCGTGAGCGATTGAATACAAAGGCAACCCAAGTGCCTGAGGCACTTCTGTGGCACAATCACTGGATGCTGAGAGAATTTTCGGGGAGGTAGTACTGTCCACAACCCATATTTGCATCGTTTTCCTAAACATCCATGTACCCAAGTTGTATCTCCAATTATTGTATCTTCAATAAGACCAGCAAGATCATTCTATACTGTTATCATTATTATTTTTAAATTTAATTGTTATTTTAACATTTAATTTGAGTATATAAAACAATATTTGAGATTAACTTTCTTTGCATAAAATGCATGGAGAGGCAATTTAACCAAATAATCTTCTAGATTTATAAGGTAGGTGTTCATAGCATACGTGGATTTTTAGTGTTTTCTTTATTATTATTATTATTTTTATGATGGAATAAGCTTATACTGAACATTTGCTTCTCTTATAACAGCATAAATATAGGTAATGAAGTCATGCTAAAGTAAAATAGTTTGCGTGAACTCACAAGGAGCTAATTCCATTAACAATAGCATTGTATCTTCTGGCTCTTTTTATACTTTTTCAAGACTGGTAAAAATTTATAGTTTTCCTAGAAGTTTCCTCGAAATGTTCTGGCAGATTTAATAAATATTAGGAATACAAGCATGAGCGTAAGATTTTCATGCAAGCTTAAAACAAACAAACAAACAGAAAACCTCCAGTAAGTCTTTTGCCTTTACTACATTTTAGACACTTCTATGTTATAAATTAAAATAAAAGTAATGGCATGTGATAGTATAACAGTCATCAGTGCATCAGTATTGAAGTCCATTCTGGGTGGAACCAACACTATTGAATGGAATCGGTTCTGAAAAAGTGTCTTAGTGGGAAGTAAATTGACTTGGTGGGCAACAAATTGGAAACAGCTTAATAGTTAAGAAATGAGTTTTGCATGAAGGTTAAGAAGGTATTCCAACTGTTCAGTCTGCTTTATCTGTTTTATGGAGCTGTTTTATTTCTGTCGCTTGAGTATCCTGCTGAAGGCTGAAGCAAAACTGGAGCTAGTGTTTTTTCAAAAAGCAGTGGTTTTGATTCAATATATTCACGTGCACATAATATTAATCAAAATGCCTTGGCTAGTCTAGCTGTTACAGTGGAGAACAAAAAGGTGATTCTGGTTGCCAATGTTATGAATGGATGGTCAGTGCCTTTTCTTATACCTTAAAGCAGGTAAAAACCATTGGAATTAGGTAATGTTGGTCCTTCTGTGAATCCACTGTTTTAATGTTAACCAAACTTTGAAGTAGCTTTCAGGGTCTGTGTACGCTGTAACTAAAGAAGAAAGAAGCCCCAAAGTCGCGGCTATGTGTGACCTGCGTACTATGTTACTTTAATATTTTGATTTTCACTTTGGATATATGAATGCTTAAGCATTTATGAACAAGTGACCATACTCTGATTTTTTTCTCTGTTCTACATGATACGGTTTTCTTATATTTGTTCACTTTGTGCTTTGGTTTTTAAAACCTTATCATATGGGTGGCTCTTCACAGAGGTTGGGAGGGATCTCGAGATCTGTCCAAGAAGTCTAGGACAGGAAACTTCCTGTTACAAGTTTAGAATTTTTACTGTATTTCTCATGAGTAGTCAGTTTATAGATGTTGCTTAGGACTGTTCTTCTCGTGCCTGAGTCTACCTCTGAGGCTCTTTGGCAGTTACTTATTTGTACAACATTTACTTATTCACAAAGATGAATTCTCTGGGAATGTTAATGTATACAGTCATCTGTGGTACATACATTTATTTGTGTGAAGGTACTGGCCTGTGCGTTTCTGTATCTGTTTTAGTACTGTATGTTGAAGTAGTCTGCTAAATGTGTTATAATTGCCTCCTAACTCTTATTTAAAACAAACAAATAACCCCAACAAATGAACCTAAAACTTCACTCCACTTAATCAATAACAATGAAAGAGCCCTTAACCCCTCCACCCCCAAAATCAAACAACTAATAAAGTAGTTTTTGTTGTGAATTTCAGTGTTACTCTCTTAAGCTGGAGTAGTACAAAAAGTACATCTTAGAAAATCAAGGATTTGTTTGAATCATATAATAACTTTCTTTATCTGTAATATACCACTCTGAACAGCAGAAAAGGCAAGCTTTTTTGTTTTTTTTTTGTGATAAAATGTATTAATATCTACTCTGAATATGCTATGGGTATCTTCTGAAAATAATTATATGTCACTTAAAAATATTTAGCTAAAAGATATTGAAACATAGCAGGCATTTATTTGACAGATATCATAAATTAATTTTATGTATAAGCATATAGAAGGTAAGATTAATTGAAGGCCTTGAGGCCCACAGCAGTTTATTATAGTAGTTGATATCTCTCAAACTGTTGCCTAATTAATACTTCAGTCCTACAAGGTGTTAATTCAGATGCTTGAAATGTTAAGGATGCTGTTATAGGAAACATTGAGAAGATCTCATTGTTTGACTTGTTCTGTAATGAAACACCCACCACAGGAGAAGCTTTTGTAGTTTTATCCTGCAGTTTTCGTATATTGGGGTACGAGGATTGAATAAAACTGTTGGAATGCAGTAATTGTATTGTGTTTACCTCTAGTTGTAAGAAATTTTGGTGGGCTGGTTCCCCAGTGCCGTAAATGTCATCGTAACTGTATCTGTTAACTTCCCTCTCATTTGTGCTAGCCTGTAGTGGTGACAGAGCGTGCAGGAAACACAGTCAGTGCATCCTTCGCATGTGCTGAAGGCAGCAGTGATGGGGAAAGGAAAAGCCAGCACTTCATTCAAACTCCTTAGCCATGTAGCGTGGGCACTACCAATATAACTGCTTGATTACTATGCAACTGTGGTTGATTTTGATGAGTGTAGGAGGAACAGGTTTTTACACTGCAGCAAAACTTTTGTAAGTACTGACTGGTGCTTGCAAATACGTCATTTGCTTTCTCCGATCAGTGCGTTCCTGACTTTCCTGAGAGCTGGGTGTGGTAACCTGTAGGCTTCCCTAAAACTTAAACTGTGCCAGCTTCAGAATGGCGAGCGATGCAGGAGTGCTGGTGGCACAGCTTCTGTACAAACCAGACCTGGTAGGGCTTACGAGGTCCAAAATGGAGCATCTGGGTCCAGGCGAGAGATCTGCATTAACGCTGGCTTGGGAATTTGTGTGTTCCTCAGTGGGCAGTGTCACTGACGTTTATTTTCTCTGCTATACTTTTAACTGCCTAATACGCATAATCCACTATGCCTGATTTATGTGGGTTTTATATTATCCATGAGTTTGGTTTATCCAGTTTCTCTCTCTTTCCAGTCTGGGAAGTTGGCCGTTCCATGCACGTAGCTTCTGTAGAAATAGAAGCCTGCACTGCCAGCACACATTTAGCTATGCACAGCTGTTTCTGGAAATGTGATCTTGCACAGAAAAGCTCCTCTGTTTTTAAAACCACGGAAGCTGATGAGGGGTTGTTATGGGACTAGGTGTTTGGTACAAGATGTCTTCTTTACCATTTTATCTTTAAAAATGGGTTGTGCTGTGGTACAACATATCACTGTAGCTTTACTGTCTTGGAGGACTTGTAGGTGTTCATGTTGATGGCAGTCCTCTGAGCTGATTTAAAATGGTTATGGAACTAGAGCAGAAGACTTCGAGCTAAGCATAAACAGCATTTTCTCAAGAAGTCCTGCGCTCCTCACTCTCATTTCAAGTACTGTGCCAATGCTTGTTTCTCTCTCTCCCTCCTCCCCAGACTTCCCAAAGCTCGCGTGGCTGTGAAATTAATTGGGTTGGAGAACTATCTCGATTAAGATTAGCTGTGTTTATGTTCCTGCAGCTGCATATAAGGGAAGGAAAGCAGTGTGAGGATAACAACTGGGGCTAGGAGGGCTGAGACAGTTCCTTCTTCTGCCAGCTTGATTAGTGTTATGGGTTGCAATCAATCAGTTGAGCTTATTAGCTGTAGAAATACCCTATACAGTCGCAGCATGAGATCACACTCAGATCAAATTTGATATGAAATCGTGTCTCTGTCAAGTCTTAGCATTTGGCATCATAACCTGCGGTTAGGATTCACCGGTTTTCACAGGTTACGTTTTAGGGGAGAAGCATGCATATTGAAACACCAGGCATGGAGTTTTAAGGAATCAAAAAGCATTACAGAAATCTCTCATCCTTGAAAGTTTCTGACTAATCTCTTCCTCCACCATGAAGAAATAGACTCAAAAAATCAAGGGAAAAAAGTGAAGGCTATATTGCTTTACCCCAGAGAATATAAAGATTAAATTTGTTTTGGAGCATTGTTTAATGGGTGGCATTGTAAATCAACTTTGATACTGGAAAAATGTCTAATTTACTCTGTGCCCAAAGATTTTTGCTGTTTCTTCTTCTTTATTTTTATTTTTTTTGATTTTCTATTCTTTTTTCCACCTGCCCTTTTTTTCTTCCTGGTTGCAATTCCAAGAATCTCTTTCCTGGTTTTCTATGCCACTGTCTTGCTATTCTTCTTGTCTTCTGTTTCTCTGTGTCATGTTCCACCCTTACTTTCTGTTTTAATCCTATTACTTTTCTGTTCCTTCTGTCTCATGCATCTCTCAGCCACCCAAGCATCAATCCCACCACCCAGACATAGGATCTGAGAAGCTTACCAGACTGAAGTCTAAATGCAGTTGGTATTTGAAATAGAAAGCCATACTGCCTAGAAGGCAATCCTTGAGCGAGACATCGAAAAAAACCTCTTCTCATGTATGTCAGAACAGGGAGGATCCTGCTCACCGAGTTCAGACCCTCCTGTCTGTCCATCACTAGCAAATGCATTTCACGTCTGCCCTGTCGCCAGAAGCTGTGCTAAACCATGAGGGACTTTTCTGTGAGTTTCAGCACTACCTGCAGAGCTCTGGCAATGAAAGACTGCTCTCAGTTGTTTTGCACAGGTGCTGCTCCTGCAACCATGTACATTAATTATATTTCAAGACTGCCACGTCAGTGAAAAAGAACAGGTACACGAAGCAGTTTGGTGTGTCGATCGGTGCCGGGTGGCAGCCGTCTGGGGCATTTGGGTGGGCTCGTGGTGGTTAAGTGGGAGCCTTGGCAAGTGGAGGGAATGGCGAAGCCTTCTGGTGGTCGCTTAGTGCGGAGAGAAGGGAAGGGGGCGTTCGGGAGGCCTGGGCCCCAGCGCGGCTGCTGAGGGTGGGTCTGTGGGGCTTGGGGGTGGACGGAGCCCCGGGGCGGTTGGGCAGGCCCTGGCCTGGGGTGGTTGGCGTGGGGCAAGGAGCCGAGGAGGCCTCGTTCCCGTGTCGCGTACAAAGCAGGCTTGCTGGACAGCTTACGTTTTCAGTGGTGTATTTCCAATTTGAGTTTTTTTTTAGTGTCGCATATGCAACTTAGTCTGTTTATCTTTGGGAATTACGTCATTGTTAGCAAGATGCACACTAGCACGTTGAAAAGCATACAGGGAAAGAAGGTTTGCCATACTGTATGGAATCCTCTGGTCTGTCTGGGTGACAGCTAGCTAGCTATTGCCACTACCAGACCTTTAAAAGAAAAGAAAGAAAAACGTTAAAAAAAAAAAAAGACTGTAGGGTCAGTCTGGGGTATTCTTATGCTGTCTTTTCCTCAATTCTGTTTTGCCAGAAGCAGTTGGGCACCTAGATTTCATTAATTGTGACAAATCCATTAATGTCAGTCCCTTCTGAGTTTCGACATTGACTAACTTTGGCAATCGCTTCTGAAGTCTTACTAGCACGTAATGGTTTTTACTGTTACCACTTATTCTGTTGGCTTTTTATTGACTTACTTTACTGACTGTCCTCTTCCGTATGGAGAACAGATGGGTACCTATTAACTATCTACACATATACCACAGAGGCTTGCTTGTAACTTTTTAATAAGATAGTAGATTGCTATTGTTTGCTCTTGATCCTCTTTTATGGAAACCATTCTAATTCTTTTCACTCTCTCTGTATTAGATCTTTTGTGCTGCATTTCTTTGAGATAACTCTAATGTCAGAATTTTTACAGATTTACTGTATGTAGTATAAGTACAACATAGCCTGTACCTGTATGTGTGAATGTCTATGTGCATTTCCTTTATTCTCCAGCGTATTATTTTTGTTTTCTTAGATCATGGTTGTTTTAAACTGCAATTGCATGTTCAGTTTCATTGGACTGTTCATATGGGAACTGAAGTCTCTTTCCTTTTTTGATAACTGTGAATTTATAATCTTTAATGGTCTATAAAAAGCTTAAATTTTCACTCCAAGGAGCCTTCAGTACTGTCAGAAAGAATTAAGGGGTAGGAATGTCTTGCCCATTTGGAAATCATTTGTCTTGATAGTTGCTTTCTGAAGATATTTAAGATTAATATTAAATTCTGATATAGTGAATGTGTGCATAGACTTCTGTTTTCATAATACATTTCTGGACAATGACTCACCTAAATACATTTTCGTGTGTTTAATGTTGATTTTTGTCTATGTCCTGGGTATAGGATAAATAATCCAAATTCAAGAAAGAGGAACTATGAAATTCATAACAAAATGGAAATCCAAGTCTAATTCTTTGATAATGAAAATTATGTCATAAACCATAAAAATCCTGAAGTTGTTTGTGCTTTTAATTCGCTATAGCTACTACTTGGAATCTAGACTCTCTCCTCCTCCTACACACATGCCTTGTTCCTTTCCAGAAATGCTAATCGCTATAGGGGGTGGTAGGGAGGATCAAAAGTGACAGTAACATAAATTTGCGCATCTATATGTGGTAATAAGAAACCGCAGACTTACTTTAACAAAGTAGCTCTGAACTTTGTATTCAGCAGTCTTGAACATTCATCTCTCGAGTTTTGTCGAGGGATTTTCCTTGTCTGAAGTAGGACTTTGAGTACCAAAAATAAAATACACTATTTATTTTACAAAAGAGCAAAAATAATAAATCTAACCAAGTATGGGCTATGAAGGAAAGGGCCATGAGGTAAGATAATTCTAATGCCTTATTGTAGATGCCTAGCTCCACGTTTTTTCCCCTCACTTCTCCAAAAATGTATGCAAAGGTTCTTTATCCTAATCCAGATCCTGGAGGAATGAGGCAAAATGTTAGACAGCATTTAAAGAGTATTTACAAACTGCTGGCAAGAGTGAGCCAGAAAGGGACGTAACAGTGCCACTTACCTGAGCGAAAAGGCTTTTAGTTGATGGAAGTACACTGACGTTCAGATGTTCTTCTGTGTGTTTGATTGAAAATGCCTGCACACTTTGATTTTCTGGAAAGCTGTTTTTATGTTAAATGCATTTCTTAGCATTTGGAGTTATTCTACTATTCTGAAAGTCTAATTCATTTAATTGCATGTCCGTCAGATCCTGGATTGCATGTATACCATAAAGTGCTTTTCAGCAAATGAGGTTTTAATTGTATTTCGGAGATAGCAGTTGAAGTAACAAATCTTGTCTTTACATCCATATTGGAACCTGATATGGATTGATTACATTCAGAAGCTGCTGTAAAATTACTTTGTCTTATTAACTGTGCTGTTCACTTGGATGCAAAATATATGCCGTGCTCATCGAAGCTAAATGGTGGTGTGAAATTAAATAGAAATATGTTAGGATATAAAATCATACATATGCTTTTTATTAGTGAATAAAACCAAGCCCTCATTTACTTACCTTTGTGGAAAAAGTTAAGAAGTAGTGGAGTGCATTTCTATGTATCTTAATAGTGTCTGTCATATATGCATTCCTCCCACTTCGACCTCTTTTTTCATGTCATGTTAGACATTGGGAAAATAATCTTTTTCTTTTCTTGTATGTTCTTGTACTTAGTTATCCTTTTACTTTTTAAAAACCTTTTTCACAATTCCTCGTTGTCTTGTATGATATCCTTAACACTCCTGCTAATATTATGCTAAGAATTATGCATTTTTTCCTCTTTGCTTGTGAAATTACCTCTACTTCACCTTCTAAAAGTCTCTTTGAAACTATACTATAATAATTCCATCAGACGTATGTTTTCATACTGCTGCAAGTGTGTGTGTGTGTGTGTGTGTAGGGGCTGTTGTCATCTCCACCTTGAGATACTCATTCTTCATATGAAAGTGCATAAAGTTTTCTTGCCACTTCAACTCTCAGACAGATTATTAATTATGAAGGAGCCAGGCAATGGTGGAACAAGTTGAATAAAATGAAAAAAGTGCTCCTTTCATCCTGCAGAAAAGATGCTACTGGCAGAAATGTTACCACTTTGTGAATGTGTAGTTCCATGTGCATCAGATACTGATGCAACTTCACAATTACAGTAGAAGACATGTACTGCTTTTTAATACATTGTTTAAGCTTTCTAAAAACAGATTTTAGTTATGTTAGATTCTAACATAGGTTTTACTAATTTTAAATGTGATTTTAGATCAGTTAGTTAAAAACAGTATTTTAAATACATTTTAGGTATGAATTTGTTCCCTTTGGCTTTTTGCAGATTTTTGGACAGTAAAGGCATTTTAATACAACCTCAAGGATGCTGATGTAAAATCTAGGAAGAAATATCTAAGACGTAGCCCTGTTTTATGAAGCAAATTAGCCTGTTACAGAGTAGAGATGGAACTTTTTGCTTAACGACTGTCTGTCAGAGTATACCTACTGCTACTGCACGAAGGTGCTAAAGGCCTTTCATAGGGGTCTGAGCTGAGCCCTGCGCTGGTGCTTTTGATGTTTATGGCTGAAAAGGAAATACCAGTGCCTCTGAACAAGCTCCATGCTCTTCATCTTGTGCAGAGCATAAGCACAACAGAGTCACGAAAGGCTGCAGTTTAGTGGTTTGAATATTGTTGGTGAAGGAATTGCAGGTAGCTAGCCTAAGGGATAAAAGCTGAGTGTGAGGTATGGAGGCTAACCAAGAGATATCGCCATTTTTGTGAAGCAGCAATGCCTTGTTGAAACGATATTTGTTAATTGGCCATTGTGGTTAAGGAGGAAAAAATCTGCCTAGTTTAAGAGTGAGCATTTTTCTTTCATTTGCACTTGTTGCTTAAATGAGAGCTCATTATTCAAGTTTAACAGCTAGTAATTGCATTGACGGCTCTAAGTGTTACTGAATCAGCACTAGAACACTTAAAGTTATTTATATAGATTTACTGTGTTAGTAACTTTTGCATGAATAATTATGCCATTTAAAACTTAGCCTATTAAGGGGTCTTCATTTATATCATCAATAGGGAGGGTTCTCCCTCCTTTTCCCTTCAGTGATCTTTTAAGCTGTTTTCTTCATTTATACCGGTATCTGCTTCATTTGTCATTGTTGAGGAGTAAAATTATCTAGTTTTAGTGAAGTGGCTTTTATAACAGCTTGTGCATAAATATTTTGGCGGCTAATGCTTTTCGAGGAGACGAGAATGTTTTAAATTCACTAATCGGAATGAGTTAATAGCTCTCTGCTCCTGGGAAGCTAATACTTTATTGATATTTTGTAAAGTTTTAAAAAAGTGATTTTATCGAAAAATATTAAACTCTATGGCAGCTTTTTGTCATTTAGTTGCAAAGCGTAAATGCCTTCCAAATATTAGCTATCTGAATGTTCATTAATAGTCATAAAAAAACCTCATCCTTGTCAGACTGTATCGATTGATCTAGTGAAGTGTTCACTAGTTTTCATCCCTGTGACTGCCCTGTATAGCAAAATAGCTGTACGCATTTTTAACAAAACCACAAGATCTCAAAAACAGCAGTAAGACACTTATCAATATGTGAGCAGGAGTGCTGGTTGCTTGTTTTTTTTTTCAGTATGGCATAAGAATACAGGAAAAAAAAAAAAGCTGGACTGATTTTTAAATGGTGTTCATGCTGATGTAGTACCTGTGCAAAAATTGTCCTTGTCCCCCGTACACGCACAAGCATTTTTCGAAGGGAGTTATGGTTGGTGTTAGCCAGGGTCTGTGGGTATGTGTGAACATCCCATAGGTTTCTCTATTAAGTGAATGTTCAAGGAGCCATTGTGCATTAAGTTTCTTAAACTAGAACCGCTGCTTTGACAACCCAGACCTGAGTTTCTGCGTAAGGTGGCGTAACGCTGTACGACAGACACCGTGTGCCGCTGTGTTCAGGCTCTGACCTCCCGTGTCTGAAGCTGGTCAAGCGCGTTTCCTGGTGTATTTGTAATGCCGGAGGCGGTGTGGCTGTCTGTAGGGGCTTGGTGGGGGCAAAGGGGAGGGCAAAATGCAGAGTTAAGGAAGCAGGCCGACAAGGCTAGATTATTGTGGGCAATTAAAACTTGCTACATAACCAAATAAGCAGCCAGTAGCTGAGAAACTGCAGTGTTTTCTGCCCTGTGTCGGAACTTAGTGAGACACCGAGACCGCAGCTTTCCGTGACGGGCTTCAAAAGAGTTGGTTTTAATCCCAAAAGCGTGGGGCAGGGCAGAAGTTTTGGGAAGACCTGGCAATGCTGCTGTGGATCGTTCTGCTCTGTGTGGCTGCTGCTATTAACCACAAGATGGTGCAGTAAAATGAATTGCAACCTGTACCCGTTGATGCTTCTGAGTCACTAATGCGGGAATATTCAGCAATCCGTGGTGGGAAAAAATTTCAAGAGAAAGTTTGTAAAGATGAAGTCTAGAGGTAATAACACCCCATTTTTTAGAAACTGCTTGGAGTGGTACTTGGTGCAGAGATGTTTTTCTTCTGGATTGCAAATGTCAAACTCTCTTCCTGTATCTTTATGACCTTAGTAATTTTTATTCTTTTAACAAATGAAACAACTCTTTACTGTGTGTTTCGCTTACGAATTGCATTTTGTTTTGCCTCCTTTGGTCTTCAGTAACGTTACTGCTAGAATAATGTTAGGATGTATCCCACTTTTACCTTTTTCTCTTGTGTTATTTGAACTTTTTTTTTTTTTTTTTTTAGCAGAAGATGCATTCTCCTCCTCTCTCTACAAAGGTGTTAGTCGGGTTGTTACCAGAGCAAAGCATCAGACACTTCAATGCTTCCTGTCTCTTAGACACTGTTTTAACTCCTTTACAGATAGCCACAGAAAGCTCTATGTTCTGCCTTAATGTATTTTCCCTGTTGGACTCTGTGTCTGTCTTGGACCTTCTCAGTGGAGACAGGAAGTTCAAAGATAGCTGTCGGCACCTGTATTTTCTCCGAGGCCACAAGAAGAGTTTTAACTCTGCCTTGGATAGCTCAGTTTTTTTGGGGAAAATACTTTTCATCTGAGGTTTTAGCAAGCTGCTGTCTGCAAAACTGACGGCAACTGTGTCAGTAAAATGTCCGTGATCAGAGCTTCACCGTTCTCGTCTCCTCTCTGCAGGCCGCCACTCCAGCGCAGCAGACTGGCACCACCTCTGCATCAGGGCCAGGCGAGGCTGGGTGTCTGGTGGATGTGTAAGCAGGGGCTGGGCTGGGAAGTCAAAATGTTTATCCTCAGCGGAACAGTTCCACGCCTCTTCTTGTTACGGTGGCTTGTAGTGTTGATACAGTCACCATGTTCAGCTTCTAGAGGCGAAGGGCACCTTCCTGCAAGCTATGCTTGCAGATACCACTTGCTGAGTGGTGAGGTTGGTGGTGGTAACTCCTGAATTCTCCACATCAGCAGTGGTGTCATTACCACCTGCAGAAACTGGTATTCAGTGATTCCTTCGTGCAGGAAGCAGCCATGTAACTGGTACCAGGCCCTCTAAGAAAAGCACCAAGAAATATCCTTGATGCATAGAAAACATCAGTTATCTGAAAGTACTCTTTCTTCACAGCTAGGACAAAACCCAGCTTTTCCTAAAATTAACACGGGAGGGCTCATTGTTTTTGCTGAGATTCCAGAGGCAGAGCCATCTTTATAAATCAAACTCTTGGCAATCCTTGCATTTATCATTATTATAGCAGCAGCACAGCTAACCTCAGCTGGTATTACCTGCAACGTTTTGGTGCTGTTGAAAGGTTGAGAAATCTGTGTTCTGGAAGCTTTCTCTCTCTTATTTCTCTGCAGTCCTCTATTTGATGGCAAGAGTGAGCATGAACAGTTCTCTGAAGAGCAGGTACCAGTGTCCTGCACACCTTATGTCACTCGCCAGGACTGCCTGTGTTCTGGCACGAGTCAGGCTCTTTGGCTCTAGCACTGGTGCTTAAGGACCTGAAAGCATTCAGACCTATTTGACTGCCTTTCGAGGCCTGTCCACATTGGAACATCTGCTCTGAGGGAGGAGAGATCTTTGACTCCTAATGTCCCTCACCCATCTGGCAGGATTGTACGGCAATCTTAGATACCTTGCCTTTTTGATAAAATTGCAGAAAATGAAAACTCCATTTCGTTTTGAATTATTAAAAAACAACAATCCTGAAAAATGGTATGAGCAATTTCATAGCTTTCTAGTGCTTGTCTGGCATTTGTATTTGTGCTGTAAATGCAAAATGACAAGTCAGAAAGGTTTTTCTAGCGAGTGAGAGAGAGAGAATGTGCAGCACTATGGGCCTTTTCATTTATTTGACTTGCTCTTGTTGTTGAAATCCTGATAGAGGTTTTCAAACCCAAGCAGAGTTGTCAGATGGTAGTATCTGCTAGAGAGATGCTTCATAGTTGAAGGATACGTTTAGTTCTGCAGCAACTGGCTGAATGTGTATCCTGGCCGTTTGCATGCTGAATGCCTGCAAATACTTATTAATACAACCAACATTTTTGCACATCCCTTTCATCTTGTGATTGCATGATAAATGTAACAGTACATACGTTTTTCCTCATGCCCCAGATCATTATTGCTATGGATTTTTTTTTGTGTGTGTGTGGCTAAAGATTCTTAGAAAACACAGTTATGGAAAAATTGAGCAAATTAAGTATGTCCTTACATGTCTGCCTAAAAGTGACATTTTCTTGGTATTCTCATGGTTATTTTGTGATTACAAATAATTTTTAGAATTGTTAAGACTGGGAATACTACTAATTATGTTGTTTTATAAAGGAGACAGCTATGTAATTTGTCCTGTTTTCTAGAATGATGTCTGAATGTTGAATTGTGTTGTGACCAGAGAAGAGTATTTTACTGTCACTTTCAGATTAATTTATTGTTATTTTTTCACTGGATCTGCTCCTTCTGTGGCTGTTCTCACCGTAGTACAGAGGTATGAATTTTTGTATTGTGTGCTTTTTTTTTTTTTTTGCATTGAGTTATCCGAATCTGACAACAGCATGGCTGCCTGAAGTCATGTTCTTCTGTTGTTACGCCTGTGTACCATTTCCACACTGGCTTAGCTGATGTGTCAGCCTGAAAGATGTTACAGCCATGGGAACTGATCCCCACCTCGTGGTCTACAATATGAAAGCAGACTGATCTAATATCGAGATAGCCTCGGTGGGATAAACACCTAGAGGACAATACCCTGATTTCTGACAGGGGGATATCAAGAGCAGAATCTTTCTATACTCCAGAGGGAACTTTTTTCTGGATCTGAAGAAAATACAATAAACCATTTCTCTCAGCTGTCTTGCAAGAGAAAACCCCTGAGGAGACGCGTAATTGGATACAAGAAACATCAGAAATTATTTTCAGCATGTGCGTGTTTTTAGCACACCAAACTCAGTTTCTAAAGGGCCAGATCGTGAGTAGCTGTGGCATGGTTCTTGAAACTCCTTTGCAACTTGTTGCAGATGGGGTGTGCTTTGCCCCCTTCAGTCTCTGTGCTTCTGGAAAAGTTTCCAAGGAGATGTGGTTTGAGAGTGGGAAGGAGCCTTCAGGTTACACGGCTGCCCGCTGCACGGTAGGCTGGTAGCTTGTTGTTGGTTCCAGAAGCGACATATAGTGCTGTGATGATCGAGGGAGGGAACCGTGTGATCGCACAAGTTAACTCAAGCTTGCCTTGGAGTGCCAGCAACTTGCAGGGACAGAACTGCTTGCAGTGTCTCGTCAGTGTTTGGGGTTGCTCACCTGACTGCATCGTAGGTGCTTTTAGCGGTGCCTGAGCTGCAAACTGATACCCTGCTGTGAGACCTGTAATGGGAAGGCAAGGAAAGAAGGCAGCTGCCTCACTACGAGAGAGTTGTGTTTTAATTGTAAGTATAGCTGCAAGTCTGTATAAATTGGTAAGTGCAATAAATTAGTTTAGGGCTACAAAGGACTTCGTAAAAAAATAAGGGAAAAGCAAGAGCACTTTGACTTCAGAGCAGTTGACTGGTGTTGTTTTACTTGCTACCATTGCTAAATATAAAACAAATCTGTATTTGCGAACCATATGCCCCGTATCAAAGACTCTTCCACAGCGTAAGAAAGCACTGCATAAATGTGTATAATGTCTTTTAGCCTTAACAAGACATCTTGTAATTAGATTTATGTAAATGTATGATGTCTTTTAGCCTTAACAGGACATCCTGTAATTAGATTTATGTAAAAGAGAAGAAACACAGGTTTTGTCTTTTGCTGTTTGAGCAAGGTTTTCTAAACAAATGTGACTCTCTGCCCTAAGTACTGTGCTGCTGCTAGACTAATTAATCATTTCCATGCTGGATAGGAATCATCAAGGAATGACCTATAGCTTTGAAACTTCCTGGAGCTACTACTTGTGTATGTTGCTGAATAATTAAAACTTAAAATCAGCATTTTCCTTCAGTTGCTGAGTTGTGTGGCTTTGATCAAACTAGTGAATGCAAACTGAGTGACTTGCAATGTTAATAATGTACTGCTGCTACTTTATTGCAACATCTGTACTTGTCTGACTATAACTAGAGAGGTGCCAACACATTAACTCAATACACTTTATACCTGAAATATCAGCTTAATTAGGATCATTTATCAAAATGACACTTGTTTCATAAGGCCAAATCAAATTGATTACTGTTGTTCCTGCTGCACTTGTGCAAGCGTTAAAAGCAATGCTTTCAGAAACAAAGGTGTATAAATATGTATCTTGCATTACATAAAAATGTGCTGTTGGAGAAAGCTCAAACATTTAAAGGTATTAATATCTACAAAAGAAAATGTAAAAATTAAACTGATGCAGGTGATTAAATAGTCCCTGTGGTCATCTTATCTGACTAGTTGCAAGCCTTTGATATATTTGCTTTCATACGATGGGAAGTAACAACGAAAAGTTGTCACCACTCTGCAAATGGGGACCTGGGAATCAGAGACCTAAGCTCAGGTTTCCAAATGTATTCAGTCACCTCAATGGCTTTTGATGACACTAGGAGCAAAGTATCTATTTATCTTCCAAGGTTCTGGATTTAAGTGACCTGAAGATCAACTGAAGTCAAACTAAGTATTTCATGTTTTGGGAAAGCACTACTCAGACAACAAAACCATTTAAAATTCAAGCAGATAAAATATTAATGTATTTTACAATCAAGAGTACTTTTCCAGAGGATGAATAAAGGCTATAGTAGCCATGTTTCTTTAAAATGAAATCTGTTTGGATCCTTTTCTAAATGTGCTAATGCCATGTGCTGTATGCTCAAAACACATTGAATACGTTTGAATAATATCGTCTGAACATCACCTGTGACCTAACGTTCATGTCTTGAGGCTCATATGTTTAAGGTTATGAAGTCAGAGTGACCCCATCAGCCCACCACTTCGCTTGGTAAGTCAGAATTTGAACTTTAAAAAGTGGGTAGGATCAGCTGGGGGAATCTGTGTGGCTAAGTAAATCTAATAAAAACTCAGCTAACAGAAGAAAGCAGAGCATAGCCATTCTGAATAAGTTAATGTTTCCTCTTTAAAGATGAGGAGCTCAGGGATGGGGAGGGTTCAGTTTCAGAGGTGAGATTTGAGTCTCCTGACTTTTGCTTACCAAAATTTATGAATGGGTGAAAAGAAACATTATATGTCATTCACGCCAGCTCTGGTAAGCTCTTGAAATGGGATATTTACAAGGTAGGCATAGGAAGAGTGGCTTAGAGGAGAGGAAAGGAATGCAAGTCAGGCCCCAAATTGTTTTGCAAACTATCCAGTACAGTTTCCAGTGCTCCACTTTTGCAGGAAATTACTGTATGGAAAGGAATCCTGACACTTGTCTGCCTGAAGACAGCAGATGTTGGTATTTTAATGCTGTCGATGTTTGTGACAGGGTGGTGAGCTTCTGCTGGGATGCTGAGGGGACGGTTTTAGAATTTCAAAGGAGTTTGGCAGTTTGGAGAAGTGGTCTGAAGTAAATGAGTTCAGGATTCTGCACTGCTCCCTGCCTTAGCTGCTAACATTAACCCCAGAAATGAAATACAGGAATAACTCATTTATTCTTCAGTTCCTCAGAAAAGGTATGAGGTTGTAGCCAAATCACAAGTTGCATGTAATTCAGTGACGTTAAGCTCTGGTGATAAAAGGCAAGTTATACTGGGTTGTATAAGCAGGAGCATCATCTGCAGGCATGCTACATATGAAGTAAAGCTTCTGCTCTGCTCAGCATTAGTAAAGCCTCTGCATTATTTGAGTGAGTCCAGAGGAGGGCCACGAGGATGATCAGAGGGCTGGAGCACCTCTCCTGTGAAGAAGGCTGAGGGAATTGGGGTTGCTTAGTCTAGAGGAGAGAAGGCTCCGGAGAGACCTTATAGTGGCCTTCCAGTACCTAAAGGGGGCCCTATGGGAAAGCTGGAGAGGGACTCTTTGTCAGGGAGTGTAGTGATACGAGAAGGAGTAATAGATTTAAATTGAAAGAGCATAGATATAGATTAGATGTAAGGAAGAAATTCTTTACTCGGAGGGTGGTGAGGCACTGGCACAGGTTGCCCAGAGAAGCTGTGGATGCCCCATCCCTGGAAGTGCTCAAGGCCAGGCTGGATGGGGCTTTGGCCAACCTGGTCTGGTGGAAGATGTCCCTGTCCATGGCAGGGGGGTTGGAATTAGATGATTTTTTTAAGGTCCCTTCCAACCAACCAACATGTGAGATGTTTTCTCACAGGTTAGGATAAACTAACTGAGAAGCAGTGTAGAGATTGTAGAGAGGAAGAACTCCATTTATCTCTAATAGACCCGTGAAGAAGTAACAACAGTAAATTGCAAGAAAACTTTTTTCTTCTAAGGATTAGGAGACACTTAGCAGCATTACAAGTGAACCACTGGGATGTTTTGCACGGAGATTTCAGTTTCCAATGTCTGAGGTCCTTAAATATGAAACAGAAAACATATTTGTTAGGGTTGATACTTTAATGTCCCTTGTAAGTCTGTTTATCTGATCTTTGAATTTTATTTGACCTTCATGACCTAAAATACTACTTTTTAGGGCCTACATACAGTCACTTTGGAACAAATGCTAAACCATGCATAAATAAAACCCTAGTAAATGAAAGTCAATAAGGCAAGTATGAACCTTATTTTGAGATTTCTTTAATTAAGTGTTCACATAGTTCTGGAGTTTCATTTATTTTACTTCAGTGGAAACTCAAATGTAGAGATTGAGTATAATATTAGATTTATATGTTGGTTTTGTACCTTCACACAGGTAAATGAACTTTTCAGTATAGCAAAAAGTTTTCTGTTGAAATAATGAAAAAAAGCAAACACCAACTACACTTTGATGCTTAGTCTTTGTTTTACATTGGTGACATTGCAATTTGCCAGCATTATTTTTCATACTAAAAGAAGAGAAAATTGTTGCTACATTGGTTTTCCAACTGAAATTGAAAATATGCTTTGTTCTGGCCTATTTATTTTTAATTCTTTCTCTTCAGTTCTTGTTGCCTCTAGCAAAACACCACTTCACCCTAGCAAACTGTTAAAAGAAGCAATATCCATGCTGCTTGTTTGGCCTATTCCATCAGTGCATGAATCTGCCAGAAAAATGTCAGAAGAGACTTTTCTATTGCTCTCACATCACTCCAGTGAATTACCCTGGTGACAAATTTTCCACACTGATATCTTGTTTACCTACTTTTTTTGCTATATTTTGGAGGAACTTATCCCTTTGTTTGTTGTATTGCTTTTCACATGTCCAGTGGCTGAAGCGTCCCCGGTATCAATTAACTATAGACACATGAGGTGTTAATTAAATGTGAGAATTAGGACTCTGACTCCTATTTCTTGCGGAACAAGGGCTGGCATTTTGAAGAAACAACCAGCCTGACTACCTGCAGCTGCCCTGGTTTGAAACTCTTCATCAGTTGTGTGAGTGCTGGAAAAGGCTGAGGGTGGTACACAGCCGCTTCACTTCACGGTGGTCCTCCAGAATGCAAATGCATCAGCACCAGAGATGTAAAATAATATGCCCAGTTAAACAGAGCGACTGAAACATGGGGAATATGCTCTCTGTTTTTAAGATTTGTGTTCTTGTCTGATCTGCTGTTACCATATCATGGGACTAGAATTGGAGTACCTGAAATAGCTTGTGAGTCCCTTACAGAGGTATTTGCTTAATGGATAAACAGGATAAAATCTGCAAATAAGGACTAAGCTTTAGTCATGTCATTTCACAGCATTAACCCCCTGCTTATCCAAAACCCATAATATTTGCTAGAACAGGATCAATTTGCAGTTGTTTCCCCTATCAACCCTCTTCTAGTTGTCTCATTTCCAGAACCTGAAGAATGCATGTGGGGTGACTTTTCAATGGAAAGGATTTGTGCAGGGGACTTGAGGAATGACATTTCTTTCTCTTAGTTATGATGCTGTGAGGAGAATATGAACTGATAAAAAATGCATGGTCCTGAGTGTTCTCTTGCAACTACATAAAAGGATGAAGTAGTGCTAAGGAAAGAGGCTTTACCCCCTCATATTTTAAGATCTTGGCTTTTGATGACTTTTTTTGGGGGGGGTAATATGCAGATGTTGCTTGAAGGAGCATATCATGCTTAATTGTGTTGGTACACTGGTTAGACAAGAGTTAATGGAATAGCCTTTGATGCTTTGTTTATCAACAGTTAAACAAAGAAAACATTTTTAGGCTTTCCAAAAACATCTTCCAGCAAAGGCTGTTTTGGAGGATGGTCTGTAAGGTGCAGATTACCTGATACATTAGCTGGCTTGTAATGTGTCATCCTTCATTATGACAAATAGCTTCCAGATCAGCCTTGCCCATTTGCTCAGCCTTGTTCCATCCTAAGAATCACGTGGAGTATTTTGTGGAACTTTAAAAACAGAATGGAAATTCTTCATATTAAAATGTGTAGCATAGGGGCAGTGTTAATTTTGCTTTTGTTTTACGTAGGTAGTATGTCTGTGCAATTCCTTTGCTGCTAAAGAAAATTTTATCAGAAATCCATCTGAGGAAAAAAAAGGCAGTCGCTTGCTTTACTGGTTTATCATAGAAAGAACTTTTGGCTTTCACTTTTCACTTTCAGATGCCAAGTGTTTTGTGTTGTTTGCAATCGACAGTCTGCATGGTTAGGAGAAGAGATTTTGAAAAACAGCCATGAAAACAGCTGGCTTATCATGAGCAATCCCACAAAAGTTAGGGTCACTGATTGGCAGGTAATTGATGTTGTTGAAATGTTTCTATGGAGCAAGATATGTTAGCATAAGTCCTCTTCAGAGAGATTTTTTTATCTTTACAATAGAGTATTTTAATCCATACAATAACTACACTTGACTTTTTACACAGTAACTTCAACATCTTCAAGAGTATAAATTTGTTGTTGTTTGAGAGCAGTATAAAAACGAACTGTGTTAACACTGCTTTTTCTGTTTGTAGTAACACTTAGCTATTGCATACACATTGCAGAAGATGAAATAATGTAACATTAAACTTTGCTAGCTTGGGATTGGATTTAGTGTTTTGTCCCAGAAAATGCTTTTTCTAAGACCAACCACCTATTGAGGATGGAGAGGTCTGAATGTCTCCGTCACTGAATTTGTCACTGGTAAAGATTATTTATCCATCTTGAATGCATACAGTTG
Source organism: Anseranas semipalmata (assembly GCA_013399115.1). Lineage (NCBI taxonomy): Eukaryota > Metazoa > Chordata > Aves > Anseriformes > Anseranatidae > Anseranas > Anseranas semipalmata. Next base: position 559,863 of record VXAA01003127.1, read on the forward strand.
AAGTCCCTGCTTAACTTAGTAGTGTTATCAGTTTTCTTCACAATTCTTGGTAAGTATGTGCCAGAATTGATGAAGTTACTCGGTATACTACATATAATATTGTTGTTCAGAGCAGTGATTTTTAATAGCTGTTTCCAAACTACACAGAATTAGAGAATTTCTTCACTCTTATTACATTACAGTTAGTCTTTTCTTTAAAAATGCTGCTTTTAATACTCCAAAATGTATTGGACTCAAGTAACTTACAGAATCTGAAGTCTTTAGTTTTCTCATGTGTGAAATGTAATTTATATGACAAGACAGGAGAACTGTCTGTTTAATCAAAACCCTACTTTCATCCTGGATGCTGTTTGGAAGTGTTTCTTCCAAACATGTTTGTGATGCAGCAGCTCCATCTTATCAGTAAGTTGGCTTGTTTTGCCTGGAAAAATGTAAGCAGCTAACTAGCAGTTTTGCTTGACATTTCAACCATACTTAACTATGAAAACGTGCTTTCTTTGAAATTTTCTGAGTTTCTTATAGAAAGTTGCAAATAGATAAAGAAGAATATTCATTCATTGATCTTAACTTCCGAATCTCTCCTTTTCTCATTTTATGTTTGCATGGTACCAATAAATATCATGTTTCCTCCCTTGCTGTTGCAAGTAAGCCTTCATGCCTACACAGAATGACAATCTTCATAGTTAACAGTATGAATTTAAGGAAGGGCTAGAGGGGAGAGAGACCTTTTAGAATTCTAGTTTGTCAAAATAAACCCTGCCCACTAAAACCTGAGTTAACGAGAATGCCATCACAGCACTAGATCCTTTCCTTCTGATTCCTGATATACATCTACAACGTGCATTTTATCCTTATTCACAAGCTGTGATTATTTGTCTATCTCCCGATGTTACTAAGATTGTATTTTCATTGTGGGGGATGGGTAGGACTGTTAGGAGTGCATATCAGATTTAAAAATAAAATAAAAACAATTAGATTTGTATGACAGAGTTGCTCGTTTGTATGAGAAGGGGGTGAAGTGACAATCACTTTGTTTTAATAAATAGAAAATCAAAACAGTTTAATCATATCAAGAACGTTTTGTAGTAGAAAATCTTGCGGCACGTTTACTGCAGTTTCCCATGAAAAGAAGTCATTTCTATCATAACTAAAGTCATCATGCCTAAAATGATAGACATCAGGATAATTCACTTCCTGTGAATGTAATTGCTGTACTAAAAATTTAAAGTGAAATTCATGTAGTAGGAAAGTAGCTATGATGACATTCATTACTGCTGTGAAAGAAAGTTCATTGGGATTTTATGCAGATGATACTTATGTGATATTATTGAAACAGCAAGAAAAAAGCTTGTTTTTGAATGGACTCTAATTTGGAAATGACAGGCAGGAAACTTTGGCCTTTTCTTTTAGATCTAGTATGTGTTTCCCTAGAAGAAATTGAATTGGAAACAAGGAAATTTTTGCTGTTAACAACTAAAAAAGGGAGAGGTATCAAGCTAGCCTGAAGAAAGCTGAACAGCATGTTTGCTATTTTGTTCCTGAAGTGTACCTGTCCAGGGCTTTGATTCTGCTCTGAAGTCTACTACCATCTTTTGAACAGTATGTAGACAAAGTGACTGCAAAATCAACTTTGAAAATAGTTTGTTTAAAAAAAAAAAGTGTGTGTGTAAATAAACTCTTAAGACGATTTATTGCCGCTTGAAACAAGAAGTAAAGTTGCAAAGCAGAGCTGAGTTGACACAAGACGTTAAGGGGTAGTGGAATTGTCTTGTGTCTCTAAAATTCTCTGATGGCCCAGAAAGAACGTCTTGAGGATTAACTTTGGGAAAGAGTTACCTCAGCCTCTAAATCTAATAAGGCAGCATTGTATCAAAATACTTTTTTCAAAAAATGATGGGTCTTTTAAAATCTGACTGCTACTTAGCTTTGTCTATATTTGCTCATAAATTGACAAATATTTCTTGCTTTAATCAATAATTAGTTGTATTTATTCCTTAATAAAGTTTAAACTGTTAAACTGTCTTAGTTAAAGTTTAACTCTTTAAAGCTTAATTGTTAGTTAAACTGTCTTTTCGGATTGTTGTTGCAGGAACAAAGTAGCTGATGGAGTTTTCACAAGAGCCTATTAAATCTCTCTGTACTCTATTACCAGTTTTTTGAGACACCTTAGCAATGGTTGATTGTAAAAGAAAAAATGGTAACTGATTAAAAAATGTGTTTTTAAATATTTTTAGATGAACATTTACATATCTGTGGAGCTTTCCAAGCTCCTAATTACAGCATATGCTGACTCAACTGCCACCTTGTAGCCATTTTAAAGGAGAGAGCAGAGGGCAACAGCAGTTTGGACAGAAGCTTCTGCAAAGTACATTTGTTGCCTATAGAGGATGCTGCTGTTCTGTCAAAAGGTAATGCCCCTCAGGGTTTCATGATCACAGAATCACAGGTTGAGGTTGGAAGGGACCTCTGGAGATCATCTAGTCCAACCTCCCTGCTCAAGACGGGTCCCCTGGAGTCCATTAACCAGGATTGTGTCCAGATGGTTTTTGAATATCTCCAGGGAAGGAGACTCCACAGCCTCTCTGGGCAACCTGTTCCAGTGCTCAGTCACCCTTGCAGTAAAGAAGTTTCTCCTCATGTTCAGATGGAACTTCCTGTGCTTCAGTTTGTGCCCATTGCCTCTCGTCCTGGCGCTGGGCACCACTGAGAAGAGTCTGGCCCCATCGTCTTGACACCCTCCTTTCAGAAACCTACACACATCAATCAGATCCCCCCTGAGCCTTCTCTTCTCCAGGCTAAATGGTCCCAGCTCCCTCAGCCTCTCCTCATATGAGAGATGCTTCAGTCCCTTGATCATTTTCATAGCCCTTCACTGGACTTGCTCAAGTTGCTCCATGTCTCTCTTGTAGTGGGGAGCCCAGAACTGGACACAGTGCTCCAGGTGAGGCTTCACCAGGAGTACTGCCACTGATCACAACCCTCTGAGACCTGCCATTCAGCCAGTTCTCAATCCGCCTTACCATCCACTCATCCAGCCCATACTTCCTGAGCTTGCCTATGAGAATATCATGGGAGACAGTGTCAAAAGCCTTGCTGAAGTCCAGGTAGACAACATCCACTGCTCTCCCTCTCAGTTGTCCCACCATAGAAGGCAATCAGGTTGGTTAAGCATGATTTCCCTTCGGTGAATCCATGCTGACTACTCCTGATCACCTTCTTGTCTTCCACATCCTTAGAGATGGCCTCCAGGATGAGTTGTTCCATCACCTTTTCAGGGATGGAGGTGAGGCTGACTGGCCTGTAGTTCCCTTGGCCCTCCTTCTTGTCTTTTTTGAAGACTGGGTAAAGTTTCTCTTTACCTAAAACTCAAAATAAATAACATTGCTTTATTTATAAGTGAGATCACTTACAAAGGAGTTGTACTGGACAGTTGGCTGTCAGAAGGTCACATTACAGACTCTGGTAGAAGACTTGTAATGTGAATTTGCTTTTCAGAAGGCTATATTGTGGGCTATCAGTCTCTTCGGTTTAGTTCATGTAATCCAGATAATGATATAATTTGTAATGCTTAAGACATTGCAACAGCGCAAGTACCATATGTTTCATATTCTTAAATCTACTGCCCTTACCTTCTTGGCTGGGGCTTCCCTGAAGGAGACTTGTATCATATAAGCAGTCTTTCCCAGGAATTAATCAAGGTCAGCATTTTGAAAAAAATGAGATTTGGATTTCCAAGATTATTGCAGTCATCCTTTTCCAAATATTTGGAAAAAAATTCTCATAGCATTTGTATGTGTACTGTTTCTAGCCCAAGATAATTGTAAAAAGACAATTTTCTGGTTGTTATAGCACAGTATTTCCGATGCATAGTCTTTAAAAGATGCCTTTCATTTATCTGAAATTTTCTGTTTACATTTTACATTTACAGAAATAACTCTTGACATTATAATACTTGTGGCTGAAGTACTGTATGGAGTGAATGTGAAGATCATACTGCAATTTCTCAGAATAAGAATATTCCCCTCTATTATTCTGTACTTGACACTTGTCTTATTATGCATAATGCCGATGCTCTGAAAAAAATACAATCTTGTTTTCCTTGCAAGTCGAGGCAGGAGTGACAGGAATTCTCAAAAGGAATGAGGTACATTGTAAAGACAAAGGAGGGTTTGTATTGCATCATTAATCTTCTTTTTTTGTTAGTTTAGTTGTGTAATTTGTACCTTTTTTGTTAGGATATGGTATAGAATTTATCCACATTAGGTTCAGGAGTCAGTGATGCACATTAAAATTTCGGAGACATGGACATACTGGAAAGAATCCAGCAAAAGACCACAATGATGATGAAGCATCTCTCCTGTGACAAAAGGCTGAGAGAGCTGGGACTGCTCAGCCTGGAGAAGAGGAGGCTCAGGGGGGATCTCATCAATGTCTATAAATACCTGAAGGGAGGGGGCAAAGAAAAGGGAGGCAGGCTCTTTTCAGTGGTGCCCAGTGCCAGGACAAGAGGCAATGGGCACAAACTGGAACACAGGAGGCTCCCTCTGAACACCAGGCAGCACTTCTGTGCTGTGCGGGTGACAGAGCACTGGCACAGGTTGCCCAGAGAGGCTGTGGAGTCTCCTCCTTGGAGACCTTCAAAAGCCACCTAGACATGGTCCCGGGCAACCTGCTTTGGGTGGCCCTGCTTGAGCAGGGGCTGGACCAGATGGCCTCCTCCAGATGTTACTTCCAACCTCAACCTTCCTGTGATTCTGTGACTTGTATTTCACTGTTAGTTTGTTGGGGAGATAACTTTAGGATAGGGAGATAACTTTAGGGATGTTTTAGTTGTTGCAGAGCAGTGCTCACACAGAGCCAAGGACGTTTCAGCTTCTCGTGCTGCCCTGCCAGTGAGGAGGCTGGGGCTGCACCAGGAGCTGGGAGGGGACACAGCCAGGACAGCTGGCCCAGGCTGGCCAGAGGGATATCCCATACCATGTGGTGTCATGATCAACAATAAAACTGGGGGAGTTGGCTGGGGGGGCAGCTGCGGCTCAGGGTCTGGCTGCACATCAGTCAGCAGGTGGTGAGCAATTGTGTTGTGCATCACTTTTTTTTAAATTCGTTTTTTGTTTGTTTTTTGGTTTTTGTTTTTTTTCTCCATTTGTTTGTTTCTTTCTTTTTTTTTTTCTTTCTTGTTGAACTGTTCTTATCTCAGCCCATGAGCTCTTGCACTTTTCTTTTCAATTTTCTCCCCCATCCCACTGCAGAGGCGGAGGGCAGTGAGCAGACGGCTGTATGGTGTTTAGCTGTCTGCTGGGTTAAACCACAACAACAGTCCAAATGATAAGGAGTTACTTAACCAGTCTAGCATTTCAAAAATAATTTCTCTAAATTTAAAGTTGATGATAATTGAATTTAGAATTTCTTCCATTTAGCTTTGTAAAATTAACAGCAATATACAAGTCCAAATGATTAATCACAAAAATGAGTGTTATTATTTTAGCTGTTTAGTTACAAGTGAATTTTTAACTCTTTTTGGAAAATAAATGAGCTTTTATTGATAGAGACCATTTTAAATGGACTGGTTTACATCTTTCATCATGAAGTAAAAATGTTTTTGGTTTTGGTCTGCTTCCCAGCCTATGAGACCGGTGGGTTATGAAGTTTGTGTTTCTTCTCATCTGCCTTGCCAAACATAGAAAAGTTTCATATAGCTCAGAGGTTTGCACAGTTATGTAGCAATTACTGCCACCTAAACTCAGAAGACAATTATTTGGGGTAGATATATGGGATCGCTGTGCATCTCCCTAGGGTATGCTTTGTTTCTGTCAAAACATTTGTTTTTCTTTCAGTCTGGGCCATCAGAGAAATGCCAGCATTGTAGTTTGGGATAATTGCTAGAAACTTTTTCTGGTTGAGGGCAAACTTCTCCTGGTGAAAATAAATAAATAAATAAATATGTACTTGAATTTATTTTAGTAACAAGCTTGGTTTCCTACCTTGACTGTAGTTTTGGAATAATATTGGAAACATTGTGAACATAGCACCTTTCCCCGTGCCCTCTGCCTTGCAACCAGCTCTTCCTTCCAGCACACCCAGTCTTCACAGTCTACTGTACTTAGGTCTCATGTTGAAATGCAAAGAGCGAAGGACAAATGTATCTGGAAGAGGAGTAGGACAATAGGCCTTGGCAGGAGTAGTCTTCCATAATGGGTGGTTGGCAGTGGGTTGCAAAGTATTAGTGTGTGGATTAGTTTGTGGAATTCTCATGAAGCCTGAGAAAGTTCTTAGTGGCCCTTGCAAGGCTGCATGAGAGACTGGAGGCCAGACCCTTCCTCAGCCAGCACTGGTGATGACAATGGTGGAACAGAATAGTCAGCAGACGGAAGTTTCTGAAGTAAATCTGTAGAGTGGAAGAGGTTCCTTTTAGGCTCTTGTCTGCGTTGCCACAGGTGATTCAGGATAATTGCCATTGAAATCTGTTGGTTGTATACGTGGGGCAGCTCTGAGAGAAAAAGAGCACTGTTAAAGAATCATAGAATCACAGAACCATTTAGGTTGGAAAAGCCCTCTAAGATCATCCAGTCCAACCATTAACCTAGCACTGCCAAATTTACCACTAAACCATGTCCCTAAGCACCACATCTACATGTCTTTTGAATCCCTCCAGGGATCGTGACTCAACCACTTCTGTGGGCAGCCTGTTCCAGTGCCTCACAACCCTTTCGGTGAAGAAATTTTTCCTAATATCCAACCTAAACCTCCCCTGGTGCAACTTAAGCCCATTCCCTCTTGTCTTATCACTTGGTGCTTGGTAGAAGAGACCAAAAGACTGTTGGCAAGGAATGTAGAGCTGAAGCAGAAAAATGGAGTGGTGTGTTAGTGTGATCAGAACATGCAAGCATGTAAGTGTATCTTGATTTGACTGTTGGTCCTACCTTTTTGTAATTTGGGTATATGAGTTTACCCTGAGAGCTATGCTTGAAGGGATATGAAGGTTTCCAAGATGCAGAGAGCTCTAAAGGTATGAGAAGTAGCAGAAAGTTTTAAAGTTCATACGTATTCCTGGACATTCCAAATGTGATCTTGTCTTGTGGCCCTGATCATTTTAGTTCGCAGAGGAGATGTCTTAGATGCATTGCAGTGAATCTAAGGGCCAGTTTTAAACTTTTTGTAAGTCTAAATGAAAGCACTACATTGTATAAATGCCTTGGTGTACATACAAATACTTGTGTCCAGGCTGTAGTAAGTACAATGGTGTCCAGGTCAGCACGATGAGAGATTTTCCATCTTAGATGAAACAAGCTAAGTATAGTGCCTTTATGCGTGATGTCTCAACCTTTGCTAGCAGCTCAAGTAGCATTTCAGTACAGACAGTTTTATTTCAGAGGATATTTTTTAAAAAAATCTCTTTTCAGGCTAGCACTTGAAACAGATGTAGTATTCTGGGGAACAGCAGAGATGACTGTGAAGTAAATGAGTAGGTATCAGTATCACAAGTCCATTATTTCTGATCTGTAGCTTCTGAAACATTTTATTTAAAAGTATTAGTTCCAGTTGTGTTTGGCATCAGGAGAGCGCATCTATATGTGTACAGGAAGGTGTGTGGTATCTACAAGCAGTCAATGTCTAGGAAAAACTATCATGGCAATGCTACATGGCAACCAACCATTTCTCCCACTTCTCCTAAATCCCCCTCTTCTCACTGTGGGGAGAAGAGGAAGAAGAAATTTGGACTTAGTAACAATGTCAGGGGCTTTCTGGGAGCGTATTTCTATTGTACTGGAACCATCAAGGTTCATTTTACTTTTCAGGTGTTTGCTTGACATTTACAGGCAACCTTTGTAAAAAACATTAGTTTCTGAAACTAATCAGGTAAATTTGGCAATGGTACTAGTTGATAAGCCTTTGAGGAGGATAAACCTAGACGTCTCAGAAACTTTGGTTTATTTTTCCCTTCTAAAGTAAACTTTTTGTTTTGGACTATAACAGAGGGAGCCTAAAACTTGTCTTCAAGTTTGTGTTTTGTTGTGCTCTTCACCATGGCCCCCAGAGCTCTTCCAGAGGGAACAAAGGAGATGGTGAACAGATTACAAAGTAGTAAAGACTTCTCTTCCCTTTGTGTTCACCTAAGCAAAGAAGATTGAATGTTTCAGAGTGCATGTCTGTGTGTGTGTGTGTATGTACAAAATCTATCATAAGTTACTGCTTATTTTGTACAGGAGTGAAGGCTTACCTATTTTTTGAAGTAAGTTCAGTGACTGCAAAGATTCTTCTGAATGTAGTTCATAAACATCGATGAGATACAGCTCACTACTGCCCGTCTTTTCAATAATTAGTCTTTCTGACAAACTGTTACGTGCTACTTTTTTTTTTTTTTTTTTTTATAATGGTTCATTTCTCCCTTTGTCCTTCTTCCCCATTTGTTTGGGTGAGTATGTGTCTAAGTGTCCTCTGCCTCTTCTGTAATGAAGATAGCAGCAGGTATCTCTCAGGTTTTGGTCAGCAACCACAGGGCACTGTGTAGTTGTATCAAACAGTTAGAGGAAAAAAATTGTTTTACATATGCTAAACAATTGTCTTGCTGTTGTGGACAGGTCAGAAGGGAGATCTGTAAAGGTTTTTTCTTACTATCCAGGAAAACCTTAGAGCCATGCTTTCTTTTTTTGTATTAAGTGGGTTGTGTTCAGAGCCAGAACATTTTCTGTCCTTTCTGTTGAAACAGGCTGCTTTGCAGCCAGGGATGTGAGAAAGAAAGAAGCGGATGCTGGCCAGTGATGAGAAAGTTTTTGGAAAAGTTTGTTTGTTTGTTTTCTCCCC